>ML828589.1:133141-147410 GCA_009831015.1 Picea engelmannii | reverse complement strand
ATTTGAAAATAAGATTTTTATAATTCATCAAAAAGTTATATAATATTAAAAATAAGGTATAATATTTTCATGTTCATATTCATCATAAATTAATATAATATTTGGAAATGAAGATTTCCATATTCATACTTAATCATGAAGTCATATAATATTTTGAAAATAAGATTTCCATATTCATGGTTATCATAAAGTAATAGTTAATATTTGATTTTGAGAATGAATAGAGTAACATTTGCCAATGAAGGTTTTTATAGGTTGATAATTAATCGCATAGTAATATAATATTTGAAAATAAGATTTTTATAATTCATCGTAAAGTTATATAATATTTGAAAATAAGTTTTATATTTTCATAATTCATCATAATTTTATATTTAATATTTGAAAATAATATATGAAAATAAATAATTTAGTATTCATAGTTCATTGGAAAGTAATGTTTAGTATTTGAGAATGAATAAAAGTAAGATTTTCATATTCATAGTTCATGGAAAGTAATATTTAATATTTGAGAATGTATAAAAATAATATTTAAAAATTAAGATTTTTAAATATTCACATTTCATCATACTATTTGAGAATGAAAATTTTGGCATAATTTTAGTGCATGAGTTATGCACCCTAAAACCTTCGCTTGCTCACACTTTGTTGGAGGCCATCATGGTCTCCCCTAGAGGGGGCTCCAATTTTTCTCCTCTTTCTGATATTGTTACATTCGCCTTTTTAGTTGTTGTTCTTTGTGATTCGGATTTAGGAGTGGAACGAATTGATTAACAGATTCAATATAATAAACACAAAGATATGAAGAATAACACAGATATTTAGTGAACAATATCTTCTATTGAATAATGAAATAGGTTGAAACTGTAAAACTGTAGAACTGAAAATACTTGCTTGAATGGTGGTAGCTATCTTTGAGAAGAGATGTGGCTGCTACACGCATCTGTTGAGCATAATCATTACAATGAGGCTGTAGAGGCCTTTTTGATATTACTCATGAATTCCAAAACCCTAGACATCCAAAAACCTAACCCTAGAAGGTGAAACGTCAAAAGTCATGTGGGCCCCTATGGTAAGTTGGTACCCCAACTTCCTGGGGTCGTAACTTTTGCATACGAACTCTGTTTTAGGTGCGTGATGGCCCATTGAAAAGGTCTTTCAGAGGACTACATATTATGTCATCAAACTCTGACTCCATCTACAGTTTGACTGTGGTGAGCCAAAAAAAACAATGTTTAGGGCCCCAAAACGACCCTGGAAATACAACAAGATGTGTTGACATGAAAACTTACAAAATAATCAGTTGGATTAGGTGAGAGGCCACCAGTATCCACCTAGAGGATGTGTGGGGCTTCAGACAACCCCAGAAGTGTAGAACCCACAATTACAAAGAAGTATAGAAGATCGTGCTGAACAAAAACGGACAAGAGGAGCCAGTGGAATAGGTGGGTGGCCACCAATATCCACCTGGATCAATCCTCCCCCCTTACGAAGAAATGGTCTCCATTGCATTGAGTTCCCCCATCATGTGAGGAAAATTTTGTTGGATTTGGCCCCCGGTGAGCCACTTGCCTTGGTGTAGGAGTTGCCCTGCCTTGAAAACCCAATAAAGTTGGATCCTCTGCTGGCGAGTGCCCTTGACCTGTCTGTCCATTATCTAATCAGTGGATATTTGTTCCATGCAGTCAGAGTTGAGATCTGTTGGTTTTAGTGGTTCTGTGATCTCTGAGGTGTCCAATAATGGTGGAAAATATGGTTGAAGGAGATCCACATTGAACATTGGATGCAGGCCAAGGAAGGGTGGAGCGTTGAGCTCAAAAACATTGCTACCCACAACCTTGGTGATAGTGTAAGGCCCATAGCGAAGTGGGAGGAGATTCTTATGGGGTCCTGTGAGACGCTCCTTCTGCAAATGTAACCAGACTCTGTCGCCAACCTAAAACTGGTGTGGTAACCTGTGTTGATCATGGCGCTGCTTGTACTTAGCATTGGAATTCTACAAAATCTCTTGGACCTATTGGTAGATGTGTTGAATCTGCTCAACGAATCTGGTGGCTTTGTCAATCGCAGATTGATCATGGGAAGAGTTTGTCTGTGCAGTGGCAAGAGGAAGTGCAACATCAATGGGTCCCAAGGGTTGGAATCCTAAACCCACCTGAAATGGGCTATGGTCGGTGGAGATATGAAGAGACATGTTGTAGTTGTGTTGAACATAGGAGAGACTCCTTTCCCATGTACGTGGATGCTTAGAATTGTACATGCGCAGGATGTGCACAATCATTTGATTGATGACCTTTGTTTGGTCATCAGTTTGGGGGTGGAAAGAAGTGGATTTGGTGTTCTTGGTGTCCAACAATGACCATAGACTCGACCAAAATGTGTTGAGGAACATGTTGTCCCGGTCAGAGATGATAGTCTGTGGTATTCAAAAGTGGACCCACACTCGTTCGAACAAGAGCTTGGAAGTATCTATCGTTATGATATTCTTCTTGCATGCTGTGAGGATGGCCTTCTTCGAAAAAAATCAATGACCACAAATACGCAGTCATTTCCTTGCTTGGTGGATGACAGGCCAGACATGTAATCCATTGAGATGGATTCCCAAGGCTTCTCGAGAATAGGAAGAGGGGTGTATAAGCCTTGATTCTTGATGGTTGGATTGACAGTGGCACATGAAATGCAAGCTCTGATATACTTGCTGACGTCCTGTCGAATTTTTGGCCAATAAAAAAGTTTATGAAGAACGACCACACTTTTCTCCACGCCAAAATGTCCTGTCACCCGACTGTAGTGGGCTTCTCAAATCATCTTTGCACGCTCGCTTGTAGGAACATAGAGATGGCCCAGGTGGAATAAGTGTCAATCATGAATGTGAAAATCGGTGACATTCACGCCTGTACCCAAGGGCTGATAGGTGGTGGTGAAGTCTGGATCTTACTAATAAAGTTGGGGTCACTCAGATGCTTCATGTCCATAGGGATGGAGCACAGTGGTGAGTGCAGCCACAGGAGGCCGATTAAGGCAGTCAACGACATGATTTGAGATACCAGTCTTATACTTGATGTTGAGATGGAACTGTTGCAGGTAGGTGGACCACTTCTGATGGTGGTCATTCTGTAATTTCCCCTATGTTTGTATGAACTGCAGAGGCTTGTGATCAGTGTGTATGATCATCTATTTTCCCAGAATTTAATGTTTCCATTGACGACGGGCTTGTACAATGGAATACATTTCATTTTCATAGGTGGGGTATTTCCTGACAGTATCTGAGAGTGTCTCACTATGGTATGCCACCGGATGAACGTGTTGAGTGAGAATTGTGCCCACAACATAGTTAGATGCATCAGTCTCAATCTTGAACGGTTGTTTCAGATCAGGAAAGGAGAGTACTGGAGCTGAGCACAAGCGATGCTTCAGATAATCGAATGCTCGTTGTTGTTCCTTCCCCCACACAAACTTGGCCATACCACCACCCTTGGTCACCTGGCTGAGGGCCCATGCAATATGGGAGAATCCCAACACGAACCCTCGGTAGAACTTGGCTAGTCCCAAGAAGCTCTGAAGCTCGGTCAGTGTGGTCCAAGATAACCAGTCATGAATGACTTGTATTTTAGCTAGATCAACATGTACCCCATGCTCATCAACAATGTATCCCAAGTATTGGACCTTGTTCATTCCAAAAGAACATTTTTCCAAGTTGCCATATAGCTTGTGTTGTCGCAGAATGCTCAAAACCTGCTGAATATGCCGCATGTGATCCTCCCACGTTTTGTTTAAGATGAGGATGTCATCCAAATATACCACCACAAAGGAGTTGGTGAAAGGTATCAATACATCATACATCAACCTCATGAAATTGGTTGGTGCATTTGTCAAGACAAAGGGCATGACTATCCATTCGAAGAGACCTTCTTTAGATTTGAAGGTTGTCTTCCATACATCAGTTGGTTCGATTGGAACCTGGTGGTAGCCATACTTTAGGTCAATCTTGTTGAAGAACTTTGCTCCCTTGAGTTTGTCAAGAAGGTCATCAATCTTGGGAATGGCGTACTGGTTCCTGACTGTGATTTCGTTTAAGGCTTTGTAATCAATGCAAAGTCTCCACGTCCTGTCCTTCTTCTACACTAGTACAATCGGGCTTCCGCAAAGGGCAGAGCTAGGTCTGATGTGCCCTTTTTAAAGCAGCTCTTGTATATGTCGCCTTATTTCGTCATTTTCCATCAGCGAGCGACGATAGACTGGTCCATTAGGTAGAGGTGCGTTGGGGTCAGATCAATTGGATGCTTGACTTGGCAGTGTGTTGGTACCCCTGTAGGTGAGAAGAAGATGTTTATGTATTCTTCCACGATCCCGTCCACTTGCTTCTGCTGCAAAGAGAGGCTCTGGGTAGAGACCATGGATGTGGCGGCAACCTTCTGCTTACTGTGAGCATGGATCACAAAGAATACAAACTTCCTGGTCCGTGAGATGACCTTACTGCATTGCTTATAGCAAAGATTAAAGAAATAGCAGTGGGCGGCACTACCTCTGGTGACCTGTACAATTGTCTACCCAAAGTAATAATAATACTCTGGGGTCTAGACTCATACACAACATGACGCCTCCACAAATATTGTTGTCCTAAAATAACATCACAAAATTCAAGGGGAGAAATATCACACAGTGCCTTATCTTTTAAAGGCTTGATGTCGTAGGGCAGACGACATTGTTGGCTGACACGCAGATCTCTTCCTTGGTGAAGCCAGTCAATGGTGTAGGGCTGCGAGTGCGGTTTCATTGGCAAGTCCAACCACTTGACGACCTCTGTCGAAATCAGGTTCCTTTGACTCCTGCTATCGACAATGAAATGAAGAGGATCCCCCTTTACCCACATTTGTGAGTGAAAGAGGTGTTATCCTTCCTCTAGTTCTTCTAGTTCGCTTGGTCGGACTTTGGTGGTAGCGACAGTAGCACTGGGTTCAGCGTCGATAATCTGCTTCTCTCCTTCAGGATTTGATTCGGAATCAGAATCGACCTCTAACTCGAAAACCTTCAGTTCGGTCATGAGTGACTACTTGGAGCGACATTCTTTGGTGTTGTGTCAAGGGATTTTATGATACTCACACCATTTTCTCGTGTCCTTCTTCGTCTTCTCATTTCCCTTCTTGTGTTGTGGCTTGGAATGGTTGTCCTAAGGGCGGCCATCCCGATTTGGTCCCTTTTTATGTGGGTTGGGGATGTCTTTTCCATACTTCGACTGAGAGGGGTTTGCAGATCTAAACTCTCGCATTTTCTGCTCAAATTTATGCTCGTTCTTGACCGCGTATCTATAAGCCGTACCCAATGAGGTGATGTCTAGAAACTCCATTTCTATTTGAATGTATCTATGCAAGCAACCGCAGTATTTGAGCACCAGATGATGCTCAGAGTCTTTAATACCCAATTTGGTGCACAAGGTATGGAAAATATCGGGAAGTCGTCGAAGGATCTGCGCGAAATTGTCCATGATTTCGTTCCTTTGTTGCACGAGGGCTTCCTCGAACAAAATTTTAATAGGATCTCCTACTCCATCATCTTGGTTTTCATCCCCCATGGTTTTTTGTCGGGCTCAGCGCGACCGATCTTGCAATGGCTCGATTGGTTTGAGTCCCAACTTCTTGTACCCAGATCTTGTTGGGGACATGCACGAAGAAAAATAAATGAAGAGCAGACCACTTTGATACCACTGATCCGGATTTAGGAGAAGAATGAACTAATTAATAAATTGAATACAATAAACAAAAAGATATGAATAATAACATAGATATCCAATGAACAATATCTTCTATTGAATAATGAAATAGGTTGAAACTGTAAAACTGCAGAACTGAAAATACTTGCTCGAATGGTGATAGCTATCTCTGAGAAGAGATGTGGCTGCTACGTGCATTCGTTGAGAAGAATCATTACAATGAGGCTCCAGAGGCCTTTTTTATATTACTCATGAATGCCAAAACCCTAGACATCCAAAAACCTAACCCTAGAAGTTGAAACGTCAAAAGTCATGTGGACCCCTATGGTAAGTTGGTACCTCAACTTCCTGGGGTCGTAACTTTTGTATACGACCTCCATTTTAGGCGTGTGATATCCCATTGGAAAGGTCTTTCAGAGGACTACACATTCCGCTATCAAAATCTAACTCCATCTATAGTTTGATTGTGGTGAGCCAAACAAACAATTTTTAGGGCCCCAAAACGGTCTTGAAAGTACAACAATATGTGTTGACATGAAAACATATAAAATAAGCCAATTGGATTAGGCGAGAGGCCACCAGTATCCACTTGGAGAATGTGTGGGGCTTCAAACAACCCCAGAAGTGTAGAACCCACAATTACAAAGAAGTAAAGAAGAACGCGATGAACAAAAATGGATAGGAGTCGTCAGTGGAATAGGTAGGTGGCCACCAATATCCACCTGGATCACTCTCGAAGCAGCGCAAGCACACACAATCGTGTTTTGTTAAAAAATGCAAGAGATCTGGTTTGTTTCGGTTCAAGCTAGCTCGCAGTTGCTTGCACTAAAGTTTGCAAAGAATGGCCTAATTGGGAAATTCACATGTACTTGGCCCTCCCCTCATATCGTGGCAATATGAGTGGATAGGAACTGGAAACCTCATCTAAAAGGTAAGCTTTCTCACTCCTTCTATGGCAGGGATTTATTTGCTTTCATGTTTGAAGAAAAGGTCGATCGGGACCTGATATTTAAGAGTGGTACATGTTTCATGGGATCACGTGGGATGTATTTGAACCATTGGACCCACGATTTTAGCCCAGAAAATGATATCCCCTATGTGGTTCTAATCTAGGTTTGCCTCCCCTTCCTCCCCCTTCACTGCTAGAATGATGAGACTCTTCGCAATTATATTGGAAACACCCTCGAGAAATATATAGATCGAGTAGAGCCAAAAGAGGGATCATAGGCTTGTGCTTGCATATGTGTCGAGGTAGATCTAAAAAAGAGTCACCCCGAGGCTATTAAGCTCAATTTGAACAACTAGACTTACCTCTAGCAAGTGGACTACCAACAATTATCCTTCAAATTCAAGATTTTCCATGAATATGGAAATTTTGCAAAAAAATGCCCAAAAACCCCATCTGATCCACCTGCAAGGGAAGTCAGTGAGAAATGGCAGAAACTAAGAAGGAAAAGACAAGCAACCAAACAAAGAATGCAGTCTGAAAAAGCTCCAGTGCAGGAGGGATCTCCCTCCAATCCAAAGTTCCAATAAGTCAAAAACCCTATATCATCCAAAGTTTTCCTTGATATCTCCCTCTGCCCTCAAAGAAGATATTTAGAAAAAACTTAATAATCTTTCTTTAATATCTCCCTCCATGCTCATAGAATATATTGAGGAAAGCTTAATAAGATTTCCTTAATATCTAACCCCACCCTCATATTATCATCCCCTAATATCTTATTAAGATTTCCATAATATTTCCCCTACAATATCACATTAGGAGTGGATGGAGATATTAGCAAAATATTAATAAGCTTTCCCTAATATCTCCACTCACCCCCACCCTCTCATGATGTCTCCCCCAATGTATGAAGGTGGGGAAAGATATTGAGAAAATCTTATTAATCTTTCCCTAATATATCCCCTTGGGGTATGAAGCTAGGGGTGGAGAGAGATAATAAAGAAATCTTATTAGGCTTTTCCTAATAGTATCCTCTAATACCTTGGCCCAAGGGAGATATTAGGAAAAGCTTATTAAGCTTTGTTGGTTGTGGAGCCTAGTTATCTACCTGATTCACAGATTTGTTTCAGCTGTGCTTGAACCTCATTCCCTAACAGGGGAGTGTGAGGGGGCTTCCCCTCCACAACTGTTGCCAAGAGGTCCAGGGGGGACGACGAAATATTGTGAAAAATTGTCTTGTAATTTCATAGTCAATCTGGATCGTTCATTATAACATCACAAATCTGATGGTAGAAGTTATTTTAGAGATTTTTTCCCTAGAAGACAACCCTATTTTATGAGGGGAATTGTATTGCGTTTATGTATGTGTGTGTTTATTGTATTCTAAGAGAGGAGATTGTGAGAGAAATAAGAGGAAGTTACAACGGTTGAGATGTAAGTTGTATCCCTTCATTTTGTTGGATAATAAAAAGGAAGAACCTGGCAATTTCTTTGGTGGACGTAGTCCACACTGGGTGGACCACATATATCTGTGTCTCTATTGTATTGTGTATCTTTTGTGTTTTATTTCCGCATTTGTTTTATTTTATTTCTTTGTGATCCTTTTTTTCTAACAACTGGTATCAGATCGAAATATAACTCGCAAGAAAATCGGGTTCCTGGTTCGAGTGAGAGCAATGGCGAAAGATGGAAAGTTTAGGGTAGATAAATTTAATGGTCAAAACTATCAGTTATGAAAAATGCAGATGAAATATTATTTATATCAAAAGGGTCTATTCCTACCATTGGGCGGAATAACAAAGAAGTTGACGATCATAAAGGACGAAGAATGGGAGGTTCTCGACAGAAAGACACTAGGAAGGATACTACGAAGTCTAGCAACATCGGTGGATTTCAATATTTCAAAAGAAAGGACAACAAATGAACTGAGGGATGGGTTGGCTAAACTGTATGAAAAACGTTCAACGTCTAATAAGGTATTTTTAATGAAGCGTTTATTTAATAGTAAGATGTCAAAAGGTGGGTCTGTTGCAAAGCATTTAAATGAATTTAATACGGTTACTAATCAACTAAGTTTTGTAAAAGTGGACTTTGATGATAAGATCAGGTCAGGGCTCTTCTAATCTTGTGCTCATTGCCAAAAATATAGAACGGCTTGGTCATCGTTGTAAGTAACTCTGTCTATGTCTCAAACACTCTAAAATTTGATGATGTTGTTGGTGTTATCCTTATCGAAGAAATGTGACGGAAAAGTACAGGTGAGACATCAGGTAATACGTTAAACATGAAGAACATGGGAAGACAAAATGATAGAGAAAATGGCTTAGGGAACCATGAGAATTCTAGGAAGGGAAGATCCAAATCCATACTAGGAAAAATAGAGTGTTGGAATTATGGAAAGAAATGACATTTGAAGAAAAACTACAAAGCTCCAAAAAAACAAAGAGATGGACAACGGGAGAAAAATCAGGAAGCAAATGTAACATGTGATGTGTTACAAGATGCTTTGATTCTTTCCGTAGATAATATTTCTAAGTCTTGGATAGTAGATTTAGGAGCTTCATTTCATGCCACACTCCATAGAAAAAAATGTCTAGATTATGTTCAATGTGATTTTGGACAGGTTCATTTGGGTCATGATGCACCATGCAAAATTGTTGGAATGAGAAAGGTACAAATAAAGTTAAAAAATGGAAACCAATAGTTGTTGAAAGAGGTAAGACATGTTCCAGATCTAAGGGAAAATCTAACTCCAATAGGGCAGTTAACAAATGAAGATTGTATATCCATATTTACAGATAAGGCGTGGAAGGTCACCAAAGGATCATTGGTGATAACAAAATGAGAGAAGGTAGGTACATTGTATTTATGTACTGGTAATATTGATTCTTCTATCTCTTTAGTTTTTACAGGAGTGAAACAACTCTTTAGCATCATAGGATTGGACACATGAGTGAGAAGGGGATGCAGAGACTTCACAAAATGAATTTGTTGTCATATCTTAAACAAAATGATTTGGATTTATGTGAGGATTGTGTTTATGGAAGACATAAGAGAATCGAATTTCTCATAGTTGAAAAATAAAAGAAGAGTGAAAGGTTAGAGCTTGTGCATACAGATGTATGGGGACCAACTCATGTATCATATCTTGGTGGCTCTCGTTATTATGTTACTTTTATTGATGATGAAACTAGAAAAACTTGGGTTTATTACATTCAACAAAAACCTGATATTTTGACACTTTTAAGAAATAGAAAGCTTTGGTTGAGAATGAGACAGGAAAAAGGTTGAAGTGTATCAGATTGGACAATGCATGGGAATATTGCAGCAAGGAGTTTAATAAAAAAAAATCATACCATGGGATTCGTAGAGAGAAGATAGTTCCAGGAACACCACAAGAAAATGATGTGTCGGAAAGGATGAACATGACAATCATGGAGCATGCAAGGAGTGAGATTGCATACATGGTTGCCCTTACAGTTTTGGGAAAATGTTGTATATGTTGTTGTTTACTTGATAAACAAAGGAGATTCAAGTTATTTGGATGGTGGCATTCTAGAGGAGGCATGGATA
This sequence comes from Picea engelmannii, assembly GCA_009831015.1. Taxonomy (NCBI): domain Eukaryota; kingdom Viridiplantae; phylum Streptophyta; class Pinopsida; order Pinales; family Pinaceae; genus Picea; species Picea engelmannii. The sequence continues at coordinate 137,181 of ML828589.1, read as the reverse complement.
GGTAAAAAGGTAAACTATTCATTTTTTAAGACTTTCGGTTGTGAAACATTTGTCCATGTTGATAAAGAAAATAGAACAAAGCTTGAAACAAATTCCAAGAAGTATACCTTTATTGGATATGGTGTTAATGATTTTGGTTATCGTTTATGAGATTCTGAAAATCAAAAAATTGTTAGGAGTAGAGATGTAATATTCAATGAGAAGTTCATGTACAAAAATCAGTTGCATGGAAATAAATAGGAAAAAGAAAACCAGAATACACGGTGCTTGATGAGATCACTAAAAAAGAAATTCCAAAGGTACTAGAAAATCAAAATCTACAACAACAAGAACATGAGGTACCTCAAACTCCTGCAAGTGTTAAAAGATCTACCAGGTTAAGTAGACCCCTTGAATGATACTCTCCTTCATTGTATTATTTATTGTTCATTGATTCTGGTAAACCAGAATGTTATGAAGAGACAATGCAGGTAGACACTAAAAAGAAGTGGGATAAAGGCATGAAAGAGGAAATGGATTCCTTGGTAAATAACCAAACTTGGGACTTTGTTTAGTTGCCTACAGGAAAAAGAGCATTGTAGAATAAATGGGTTTACATATTGAAGGAAGAAGATGGAGGGAAAAAACAACACAAGGCTAGACTTGTTGTAAAGGGATTTGGACAAAAGAAAATGTATAGATTTTGATGAAATATTTTTTCTTGTTGTTAAGATGACTTCAATTAGGACTATTTTAAGTCTTGTGGCAGTAGAAGATTTGCATCTTGAACAGTTAGATGTAAAAACAAATTTTCTTCATGGGAATTTGGAGGAAGATATTTATATGCAGTAGTCACATGGGTATGAGGTCAAGGGGAAGGATAATTTGGTACGCAGGTTGAAGAAGAGCTTGTATGGCCTAAAACAAGCTCCAAGGAAGTGGTATTTGAAGTTTGACGGGGTTATTACATATTAAGGTTATAGTAGATGTCATTATGATCATTGTGTTTATTTTAAAAAGCTAGAAAATGGAAGTTATATTATCTTGTTATTATATGTAGATGGCATGCTTGTTGCAGGGTCTAATATGCAGAATATAAATGTGCTTAAGAAACAATTAGCTAATTTATTTGCGATGAAGGATTTGGGTGCTACAAATAAAATCCTTGGTATGAGAATAACAAGAGACAAGAAAAATCACAAATTGACATTGTCTCAGGGTGAGTACATAGAGAATGTGTTGGAGAGGTTTCGAATGCAGAATGCAAAACCAGTTAGTACACCTTTGACCAGCCATTTCAAATTAACTAAGGAAATGTGTCCTAAGACACATGAGGAGATATAATACATGTCTTGGGTCCCCTATTCATCAGCAGTTGGTAGCTTGATGTATGTGATGGTTTGCACAAGACTAGATATTGCAAATGTAGTGAGAGTTGTGAGCAGGTATATGAACAATCCAGGTAAAGAACATTGGGAGGCAGTAAAGCGGATTCTCAGGTATTTGAGAGGTATTTCTACTCATGCATTATGTTTTGGAGGTTCAAGCATTGTTCTACAGGGATATGTTGATTCAAAGATCGCAGATGATAAAGATAGCATGAAGATCACCATAGGGTATGTTTTCACTGTAATTGGAACAACAGTAAGTTGGATTTCAAAACTAAAAAAGGTTGTTGCACTTTCAACAACATAAGCAGAGTATGTTGTTGCTATAAAGGCTAGTGAAGAAATGATTTGGTTATAGAGGTTTATGGAGGAAATGGGAAAGAAGTAGGAGAATAGCAGGTTGTATTGTGACAGTGAGAGTGTCATTGATCCGGATTTTTGAGCAAAATTAAATGAATACAGATTATTAACAGCTGCTTAACACAAAATAACAGAGATACAGTAAAATTGGTTTTCTATTCAATAACGAAATAAGTTGAAAACTGTAAAATGCAACGGAAACAAGCTTGTTGAAATGGTAGCGGCTTATCTCTGAGAAGAGATGTGACGGTTGCGCTCATTTGTAAGAAGTTGATTACAATGAGGCTCTTAAGGCATTTTTACAATAAGCAGGAATGTAAAAAAACCTAGACATCCAAAAACCTAACCCTAGGAGATGAAGCGTCAAAAGTCATGTGGGCCACGTTTGGGTAAGTTAGTACATCAACTTCTCAAGGACGTAACTTTTGCATACGATCTCCATTTTAGGCGTATGATAGCCTGTTGGAAAGGTATCATCAAGGAGATTCATTTTAGGTCCATATTGCAAACTTTTTTTTCCAAAAAACATCGTTTAGGGCCTCAAAACAACTCCAGAAGTGAAAACTGTTAAAAATAGTAAATTACCAAAATTGCCAAAAAACTGTTTTGAGCCAGTTGAAAAAGGTGGGTGGCCAATGATATCCATCTGGATCAATCCTCCCTCCTTAGGAATAAATGGTCTCCATTTCATTGAGGTCCCCCATCAGATGAGGAAATTTATGTTGAATTTGGCCCCAGGTGAGCCATTTGCCTTGGTGCAAGAGCTGCCCTGCTTTGACGACTCGATAAAGCTTAATCCTTTGTTGTCGAGTGCCCTTGATCTGTGTGTCCACAATCTGATCATTGGATGTTAGTTGTATGCAGTATGGGTTGAGCTATATTGGTGTCAGTTGTTCTGCTACTTCTGAGGTTTCGAATAATGGTGGGAAATAAGGACGAAGGAGATCCACGTTGAACACTGGGTGTAGGCCAAGGAAAGGAGGAATGTTGAGCTCAAAAGTATTATCCCCCACGGCCTTGGTGATAGTGTACGGCCCATAATGGAGTGGGCAAAGCTTCTGATGGGGTCCTGTAAGGCATTCTTTCTGCAAGTGCAACCAAACTTTGTCGCCCACCTGAAACTTATGTGGCACCCGATATTGATCATGACATTGTTTGTACTTGTCATTAGACTTATGTAGGATATCCTGAACCTGTTGGTGGATGTGTTGGATTTGCTCAATTAACCGGGTGGATTTGTCAGCTTCAATTCGAGCAAGAGATGATTCGTTCAAGGTGACCACAAGGGGAAGTGCAACATATATGGGACCCAATGGTTGGAATCCCAACCTCACTTGAAAGGAGTTATGGTCGGTTGAGCTATGCAAGGCTCGGTTGTAACTATGTTGGACATAAGGAAGGCTCTCATCCCATGTGCGAGGGTTATTTGAATTATACATGTAAAGGATATGCACAATCATTCGATTTACAACCTCGGTTTGGCCATCTGTTTGGGGGTGGAAGGTCGTGGATTTGGTGAGATTGGTGTCCAGTAGTGGCCAAAGGCTCGACCAGAATGTGATGAGAAATCAACTGTTCCAATATGAGACAATGGTTTGTGGGATTCCAAAATGTACCCAGACTCGTTCAAAGAAGATCTTAGGAGTGGCCTCTGTTGTGATGCTCTTCTTGCAGGCAACCATAATCTCCATCTTAGAAAAGAGATCAACAACCACAATGTAGTGCCCAGATTTGTAAAGACATTTATATAGATGTAAAGACCAGATTTGTAAAGACATTTATATTTCTACCAAATTACTTAATTTCTGTAAGCTTTTTAAGAAGTATAATTTTCATAATATGCAAAGCTATCTCCATACTTGCGTAAATAAAATTTGGCAATATATACTAAATTTAAGTAAACAATCCACAAATTTGAGTTTAAATACCTCTCTCTGATGCTATCTGCAACAGCTTGCTCCCTTCGCTTGAACCTTCACTTGAACCTGCTCCTTAGGACACCCCAAAACCAGCCACCCTACCGACTAGTACGCCTAGCCCTAGGACATCAATGGACGTCCTAGCCCTCCGAGCCCAAAACCTCTTCAGCCCCGGTGCACTGTAAATCCCACTGTACCAACTCTCCCCAAAACTCCCAGCTCTCCTCCCTCCTAGAATGCATGAAAAATCAATCCCCTCATACTCCTTCTCCACCTCCCTTATTCCTCCTTCACCGCCCTCGCACATTCATTTCCCCCACCAAACACCTTATCTCTTTATTAATGCCTTATCTATTCATTTATTTCTTATTAATTGTCTTATCCTTTACTTAAT
>ML828589.1:82958-103687 GCA_009831015.1 Picea engelmannii | reverse complement strand
GCCTCACATTGAGTTGGTGCTCAATTATAGATGATGTACAGAACTTAAAAGACTGCCTATCATTTCGAAGAAGAAGAGGTTTTCTCCCTTTATGGGTTTCCTCGTGAAAATCTGTCTCTGTGTATATCTTATGTGTGACTGATCCTCATTAATTTATTGTCCATATGATGTATAATGTTGATGTTCACTTGAAGAAAGATTAAGAATGTGTTAATAGACTTAAAATTGTTTAAGTACAATAACAACTGATTCACCCCGCCCCCCTCTCAGTTGTCTTAGTAATTTCAACATCTTGTTGAAAGATTGTTGAAGGGACTTTAAAAGTCCCCATGGAGTACCACTGATGGGATAATATCAGAGGGGGTGCTAATAGCCAAAATAGGTATAAAAATGTTCATGCCTATGTGGCACAAGGTATGAAGGGATTGGGTAAGAATTCCTTATGAAATGTTTTACAGTCTTAATGTTATGTATGAAACATTGAAAGGCAGTTTTTTTCCTTGGATACCCAAGTAGGGTATGATTCAGGAAGGAGAACCTAAATGATGGAGGTGTGAACCTCTGGTAGTAAAGACTGGCTGTAATCCTCGGAAGAATTCATGAACTGATATGTCATGAATACATGGACCAATCAAGGAGCGATTGGAAGCAAAAGTGCTTATAGATAGCACATTACATGGATATGATTCAAGGAAATTCATGTTTGCATAAAATAAAGACAATGGATTTCCCATTGAGGAAGGAGGACCTTCCAACATTTCTACTTACATTGTATAGGTGTTAGGAAAAAAACAATTTGGGTGGCCATGAGTGTTGGCACCCTAGTTATTAATAAAGGAAGAATGCTTAAAGGCATGCATGTGAAAATTTTGAGTCTCATGTTTATTGATTTGGGATCATGATCATCCGGTAGCCGAAAGCATAGTCCTGCTGCAACAATGAATGAGAATGAATAGGCCATATGGTGAAAAGCTTGGCTAAGCTCCAACACACCATGGAAAATAACCTGTCATAAAGTGTGACAAACTTGAAATCAATGCAAGAGTGCATTGGGTATGAATGTGGCCATGAATATTGGCACATTTGTTAAAGCCTTTGAAATGATGAATTATGTTTTGAAAGGTTTGGTATGTTGAAATGAGGCATATGCAAGGAATGAGACTCCATTTTCATGTTTATATAGATGTGACGAACTATTATTATGCATGGTTTTGAATATAATATATATATACATATATGTATGCATGGAAACTAACAATTTGTTTGGCTGAGGAATGTTGAATTTGTAGGAGGAAATGGGTCTTGGATATGGCAGTATTGTAAGCCCATAAGGAAGACCAATTGACTATTGAGCCAAACTGCAAGGAATTTTGAAAGTGCAAGAAGCAAAGGGGTCTTGGATATGGCAGCATTGTAAGCCCATAAGGAAGACCAATTGTCTGCTGAGCCAAACCACTATGGGAAGGAAAGTCCCATAATTATGAATCGGGTTCCTATGTGAAACAAATATGAGAACATAATGTGGAATTTGGATATCTGTGGATGAAAGATTTACAAGAAAAGTTTTGAATTTAAAATTTTATGATGTCTCATGAATTTTTGTATACCTATGATACAGGTGAAAGGGAAATATCTGTGAAGAGTGCAGAGACGAAAAACTGAGCTCTCGAGTTCGAGGAAGAACTGTGAGAAAGAGTATAATCTGATCACATGAAATAAAGACTGACTTGCAAGAAGGAGAGTAACTTTCGTCCCTATCTATGATTGAGTTGGGAGAAGGAGAGTAACCTTCGTCCCTAACTATTTATGTGCCTAAAGAAGGAGAGTAACCTTCCTCCCTAACTTTAGCTGAGCTAGAAGGCTGTCAAGCTGTAAAATCATGAAAATGGGCTACTGCTGAGCCATGAGAACCCCATGGTAAGACATGATCACCTAGAATATGTTGTGTTGAGGTAACACAAGACGGAGGGATGCCTCGACAGATAAAGTTTGAGGGATACCTCGATTGTAAGACTTGACAGAGTCTCTGGAATTATTTCTGCATGAGAAAACCTTGGCAAGGCAAGATGGATCACCCGAGGGATTGCATAACAGAGAAGGGGATACCTGAGCCTGGGTCTGGAAGGTGAGTGACCGCAAGGAAGAGGAGACCTTAATAGTTCATGTAAAATATTGATTGGGATCATACACATGATGGGTAGTTCTTCCTGTGCGAGAAAACCTTGGCAAGGCAAGATGGATAACCCGAGGGACTGTATAGCATAGAAGGGGATGCTCGAGCCTGGGCCTGGAAGGTGAGTGAACGCAAGGAAGAGGAGACATTAATAGTTCTTGTAAACTATTGATTGGGATCATGCACCCAATGGGTATGTCAAGGAAAAACAATGAGCCTGGATAACAAAACAACCAGATGGATACAAATCCACGAACTACACAGATAATTATTATGCTAAGATTATGAAATTTTCCTAATTTTTTTTATACAATGTTTTCACATAAGACTATGATTAACGTGCTTGTTGTCCAAAAATTATTGAAATTAGGTGACCAATATTAAGGGTCTGAAAAAGGACCTGATCGAGGAAGAAGGATCAAGATTTCTGAAATAGCTGAATGAGAAAGGTATGACAGGTGTTTTTGAGAAACAAAATCGAGGACGATGTTCCTTTAAGGGGGAGGAAATTGTAACACCCATGTTTCCCCCAACTTGTAATTAATCGTAAAATAAGATTACCATGCTAAGGCACGTGGACAATGTAAATGTATTATTTTTAAACTTCCCATAATTGACTGTTGGGGGTTGAAGCTTTGAAGTACGATCCATGATATCTCTAGAGGAAATAAATCAATTAATGAAGAAAGGACCAGTGGTTGAATCATCAACCACCCCCATGAATGGAAACATGGTCTAGCTGCAGGATGTCAGCTCGAAGTACCAAAGAGACCTGCAGACCCAAGCTTCCTTCTGACAAAAGGAACAAGACAGGTTGAAAAACCTTCCAGAGGAGGGAAGGTAAGATACATATAGAGACACAACAAGAGAGAAGACACGAGATGAGAGAAAAATCTCGTAAGGGATATGTGCGAACCCAAAGGAAGTGTTGAGAACATGGCCTGAAGGACGCGAACGTGATCTTGATGCTGAGGAAGCATCTGATAAATCTCGCAGGGTCGCTGTGACCGAGAGATTTCCTCTGAGAGATGACATAAATTCCCTAGTGATATCATGGCTTGGCACAGGGGTGGCAAGAGTGCTAAGAATGAATGCCTCTAAGCCTATGGTTTGGTGGAAAGGCACACACCCACAGTCAGTTGGTTGGATGAAACTTGTAATAGATAAGTATTCTTGTACCCTGTGAAATTAAGCTGCAATTATGTAATGAAATGGGATATATTGTGAAGGACCCAGGGATGTGTATGTTTGCTTAATGGTTATACTGTATCTCTTTATTCCTATTTAAATTGTGCATTTAAGCAAGTATGGATTGGATATTTTTTGTATTCGTAAATGCTTGCGCCTTGTGGTGGCTTAAACTAGATCCACAAATTGTGAGTTCGTGGACCTTGGGAATTATTTCACGTAGGCATGTCGAAACTCTTAGTCATTCTGATTCCCTTGGAGGAGGGAGTCTATTAGATCTCAGGAGAGATAGTGCACATATGCACAGGCTCTCTGCAAGTTCTAGAGTTGAGGAATGAGTGTAAAGGGTGCACGAAAGGATTCTTCCAAGCGTTAAGTTCAAGAGAAAGAGTGCAAAGCTCTTAATCCCTTAAGATCTAGCAAATCTCAGGAAGAGTAATGAGGCTAAAGTATTGAAAGGGAAGGATCCCTTGTTTGGAAGTCAAACAGATGAAATTTGTTCAGAAGAAGCCACAGTTTGTTGTGATTGTTGGATATGGGAAAGAGTGTGGGAGTTAACCCTTGGAGTCATTCGAACTTCGCGAGTTTGTCGTAAGGGAGGTAAAATCCCCGAAGTTAAATCTGAACCTTGTTTCTGAGGATGCCTGGGAACCGTCCCGACCGTCAGATCTAGGAGGTAGATGATAGTCAAGTTACCAGAACTACCCATGAATTAAGAATCTGACAGTGGAGATGGATGTGAGCCATTTAATGGGAGGGGAGGCCATCCCGATCATCAGATCTACTCAAATACTCACTAGAGTTACCAAATTAAACACCAACCCTTTGATTTAATCGACAGTTGGGAATCATTGCGGAGTGCGAAGGTGAATTTAATGAACCTTCTAGTTCACGACCTACAATCAACGACTAGGATCAGACCAGAGTCGAGCGAGCACTTTCTAGATTGCAGAGGTTGAGCTCTTTAACAAAGAGAACGCATGTTGGGGGGCCGCAATTACTATGAACCCGTTGATCATTGTGGACCTTCGATTTGAGTTTGACGAGATCCTTGAAACACAAGGAGTGCATGGGAAATCAAGATCTTCAAGAAGATCAATCTCAGAAGAGATAAGTGCTTTTCAGTGGTGTAAACAAGGCCCAAGAGATAGACTCGTAGGAGGAACAAAGGTCGAGGCCTTTGAATACTTAGAAAATCCTCTGATCTAGAGGAATTTGAAATCTCAGGAGGAGGAGTGACAACATTCGTCAGATTGTTTTTTGAGAGGAGCATGGACCATTAGATCAACGTCCAGTGAACAAAGGAAGCATAGAGGAGAGGAACAGATCCCATATGTTGGATATGAGCGCAAAGGACCAGTAATCGTTGGATCCAGAAGTAAGTGCACGAGTCTTAACCCTTGTGTGTGCAAGAGAGTGGACTTGTTAAGGTCCCGAAGTAATTTGGGACCATCCATCGTTAAGGAGGACATGTGGTGTAAGATCCACAACTTCTGAGGTTTGTGGACAAGGAGGAGGACAAAGAGACAAAGTAAATCCTGGTTGTTGATCACCAAGGGGATAAGTGTTAGGAGATCATGTATTTCGGGTAAATTCACTTCAGAAGGAAATGAGTGCGTAGAAGCTTGAAACTCCCAAAAGACGAAGAGTTGAAGTAGATCATGTCCATTGGCCGACAGGGGATACGTGTTGATAGATCGAAGAATTCAGGGAAAATTACTTCGGAGGTTTCTAATTGAGGAGTAAGACAAACTCCCAAAGCCCCGAAATCCAAAGAGAAACTGGACCATAGATCGAGAAGGGCACGTGGAGAAATATCGTGAACTTTGGGTGGAGGCACTCTGGGAGAACACGAAGGAGAAGAGTTCGAACTCGCCGAAGCCTGAACGGTTGAAGAAGCCGGGAGTTGTCGATATGCAGGAGGACACATGTCATCAGATCGTGAACTCCGAGTAAAACCATTCTGGGAGGAACAAAGAGTGAGGAAAAATGAGATCTGAGATCTTCGAAGGCCGAAGTCCTGAAGTAGACAAGGGCTGTTGATTTAAAGAGGACACGTGTTAATAGATTGTGAGCTCCGGGTGAACCGCACCGAGGTTTCGGTTGAGAATTGAGACTGTCGAAGCCCAATGACCCAAAGTGAATTTGGACTATCTAATCCAGAAGAGACGTGGCATAAATATATGGACTTCGAGTAAAGTTCTGAAGTAATTCATAGCCACTAGATTAAGGGGGACGTGGCATAAATCTGTGGATTTTGGGTAAATATCCAAATTAAATATCAATCATCTGATTCAATAGGACACGTGGTAGTAATCTGCATACGTCAAGGGGAAGTGAAATTTGAGGACTGAGAAATCTGAAGTCTGAAGACACGAAGGCATCACAACCATTGATCCGAGAGGGACACACATCAGTGGATTATCAATTCCAGATAAAATCCATTGGGGAAAAGCGAGAGTTGAGATTTGAGATTTCTGAAGTCCGAAAATCCGAAGCGACGAGATTCCTCGATGTGAAGGTGGACACACGACGCCAGATCTAGAACTCTGGAAAAAAAGAGAGGAGGAAAAGGTCCAAAGACCTCGAAAAGGTCTTGATCGTTGATCTAGGAGGGAGCTGAAGGACCATTAATTTGGTTGAGGAGGCCAAAGTCCCAAAGCAGGAGTAGAACCATCAATTTAGGAGGATGCATGGTAGATGATCTGTCGTTTTAGAGAAATCTCTGTGGAAGAAATGAGAATTTGAGAAATGAAACTCCGAAGGTTGAACTCGTGGAGGAAAATCATAGCTGCACATTTGTAGTGATAGGTGTCAGTAGATATTCCACTCCGGAAGATAGCTACCGAAAAGGAAGTGAGGGTTTAGAGTTGAAACTCCCGAAACCCAAATCACAAAATAAATCACAGTCATTGATTTAGAAAGGTTAGATCTGATCCGTAGATTTAGAAAGGATGGATCTGAGCCATCAGTTTAGAAGCACCATCAAGTTTGATGATATCAACGATCCCATCACATTACAGGGACCGAAGGTGCGCGAACTTTAAAAAGTTGAGGGTGGGCTGCAATCTAGGCCAAGGTTTTGGAGAAAGGACATGTGGAGGCTCAAGGTGAATTGTGGGGTGAAAAGTAGTTTGGTTTCAAGCCACCCTTAGCCGTACCCGCAATCGCATGGTTACGTAAGGCCATCGCCCAAGGTCATATCAAGGAAGGGGCTTCCCAGAAAAGGAGCTAGCACCCAGACTTTGAGATTTTGTAGGCGCGAAGGGGAAGGTCACGGATACCATTAGACCTGCACCCGAAAGTCAAAAGGGTCTGCGTTTAATTAAAGAGAGAGACCATCAGGGTCTCAAAGAGTAGTTGGATTCAGAATAAGAGATCCTTGACTGGAAGGTCAGACTGGTTCCCTGACTTTCCAAATTAGAAACCATGAATGGAGAATCTTCCCTTTAAGAAAAGCAAAAATTTTATGCCCCGTCATGGGTGTGTTACAGTTATGGAACCCGCAGTTGATCGAGGAATAAATACATGAAGGTTAATATACTTGCAAGTAAGACTATCATAGATGGATAATACACGTTATGTCATTTCCTGTGATATATGGTACGCCACATAGTTCCTCGCGATTGAGGAGATATGGCTCTATGAAGTTGGAGGACCCTCAAGAATATTCTAGAAGCCTCTAGAAGGTCATCAAGAAGCTTGACTAGTCAAAGTGGTTGCAAAAGGATTAATTAATTGCTGAAATATTAATTATTGCAAGGATTAATTAAATATCGAAAAATATTAATTAATCATTGCAAGGATAATTAATTATTGCATGCCATTATCGAAAAAATGAGAGTCCAAGTTTAGATGTTGGAAGATTGGTTGTCATTGATGTCAAGTCTTAAACAAAGTTGCATTTCGAAGTAAAGTGGTAGTAAACATAAGATAATTAATTATTGGAGGGATAATTAATTATTGCATGTGAGTTGTATGCCATCATGAGTTGCATGTCATTAAAAAATTTCTCTATATAACACAAAGAAGAGTCCATTGCAAATCACTTATGTGTATTCACTTCTGAGAATATAGGTTGGATATCTGAGGAAGTGAGTGAAAGACAAAGAATTTAAGTGAAGTAAGGAGTTTGTAGGAGCCGAGAGTAAGGAGAAGGGGTTACATACGGGAATTCCTTGAGTATATCCGCAAGTTTCAATAAGAAAGCACGATCATCCACGGGTTGCAATGAGAAAAAGCGTGGATATTGGCAAGTAGACAGTACACACAGTCACAGACCTGTGAGGCAAAATCCAAGAAGATCAGGGATCAAGAACTCAGTTCAGTTTCAGGGTAAAGTTATGTCTTCCTAAGTGTGTTAGGGAGTTGTTTTGAAGAAATCAGGAACATGTATGTCTCAGTGAGTTATGAGCACTTTATTTGAAGAACTCTTTTGTGGAGTTTGGTATGAGGTATGTGTGGTTGAAATCTTGATGATATATTGATATCAGTAGCAGAAATAGAGGTGTCATGAACAAAAGCAACAACATGTTATCAGTTACAACAAGAGAGGTAGTGACAGAGTTGTCTACATTTATATTTCAGGGCGGTTGGATGAGACAAGAAAAGGGGGTTGTAGCCTTCTTCTGGTTGGAGTAAAAAAATTAGGGAGTTGGAACTTCCTTCAGGTTGCAACCTGTAAATAGGAGGTTGGATCCTCCTTCCAAATGTAGCTGGAGAAATAGGAAGTTGGTGCTTTTAATGAATGTACTCTTTGACAAATAAGAAAAGTATTTTGTGGTTTTTTCCCACATTGGGTTTCCACGTAAAACTTTAGTGTATTGTGTTTATGTGTTGTTTATGCATTGGTTTATGGTATTGATGCTATATTGAATACTGATTGAATATCATTGAATATTTATATTGTGGTTAAAGAAAGAAAAGTACTAATACTGATTCACCCCCTCTCTCAGTATTCCAACAATTGTTATCAGAGTCAGTTCCTTCAAGAAACAATTTAACCACTGGAAGGTAGATTGTGGAAAGCATTGATATGTATAAGATGGAATTACCACAATTCAATGGTCAAAATGGTTTGAAATATGAAATATGGAGCAACAAAATGAAATCATTTTTCCAGGCACAAGGATGTGATATTTGGAGATCAATTGGGACAAGGTATACATCTACAAAGAAGCCTTCGAAGACTACAGCCAAGAAGGAATTGAGCAGGAACAACAAAATAACAATGGGTTTTATCATGGAAGGATTACCTGATTCAGTAAAAACCAAAGTGGCACATATGCATCAGCTAGAGAGTTTTGGGACAACCTACAATATCTTTACGCAACGCAAGGAATAAAAGAAAATGAAGCATGTGGCAACTCAGATGATGACAAAGTCAACATATGTGAGTATTTTTTATTTAATTGTAAAGAAAAAGAACATCTTGAAATTGAATGCCCTCACTTGAAGATTGGAAGTGATGAGACAGAAAATCCAAATGAAATAGAAGGCAATCTTGAGATTGAAGAGGAAAAGAATCATGAAGCATAATATAATCGATAAGAAATACAAACTTGAAGAAGAAATCATCTTCTTGAAAATCCAACTTGAAGAGGCAAATAGAACGAAAAAAGTATTGAAGAATCGTATGATGAAAGAAGAAGAGGTTAAGAAGCTTGAAGAAGAAGTTGTCGTGTTGAGAGTAAAAGTTTTCAAGCTCCTAAAAACATTGAAGAAGCATACACATCATCGGCAAAGAAAGTTGAAGAGAAATGTCGCAAGTTACCGGAAAGGAAGAATGAAGAAAATGTTAAGAGTTATGCGGAAGTAATTAAAGGAAGGAATCATGGTCAACAAGAGTCCAAGAGGAAGGATATATTTTCAAGAAGACCATCTACTTTCAAACAACAAAGAAGATTCAACTATGATCGTAATCAGTCAAGGAATTAATTCATAAGGACTACATCATAGAGATGATCATCTACTCTCAGCTATCAAAGTTCCTTTTATGGTTATTGTTTTTATTGTTCTAACTTTGGACATAAATTTGTAGACTGTAGAGCATATGGAACAAATGTTCAAGCAAGTAGTGTTTATGTGGCTCCTCGCAATATTGAATGTTACAAATGCCACAATTGTGGTCACATAGCTCAAAATTGCAAAAGCGTGATAGATCCGTCTATGAAATAAAACATTGATAATATGAATAAGAAGATTTGGAAAAGAAAAGGACAGGAAGAGTAGATGAATGAAGAAAATGTCCCAAAGATCGCAAGATTTTCAATAGTACAAGAAAGACTAGAAAAACAAGTGAAAGAAGAACAAGTCTCAAGAATCATATTGTCAAAATCTGCAGCAGTACAAGATCATAATGCAGAGCATGTAAAGGAAGAACATGTCCCAGAAATAACACTCTCAGGATACATAGTAGTACAAGATCATGATGAATCCACATGCAGAAGGGAAGATGTTAGAATCCAAGAAGAAAGTGTCAGAATTCATGAATATGAAGGATCGGTAGACGAAGAAGAAGACTACTCTGCATTAGAGCGGATTCCTCCATTGTTCTGAGCCATCCAGCTTGGAGACTCCTAGGTAATATAAATATTGAATAGGGGGAGTCCATGCAAAAACTGTTATAGTTTAGAGATCTATCCTTCAAACATAATGAAGTGTTTCATTGTGGTGTTACAGATGTTTGATTCAGAGTGGTTAGATGGAAGAGGTATAAGATGTCCTATGACAGATTGGTTGGTTAAGGAACAAGTTTCGAAACACATCTCCATGTAGGTATGCAAAATATCAACTGACTGACACAAGGAATATCATCGGTACACTTTTTGATGCAGAGATTCATAGAGGACATATTCAGGCAGGGATATATTCATTGCAAATTTGTAGAGTTTGATTTGCAGTTGAGTAGATCAATGGGCATAGTTGTTTCAGTTTTAGATGCAGGTATGTAATTATCAGTTGCAATGGATTCAAAGAATTATTTAGAATATTGAAGCTACAGATGGGTCACATGGACAAGGATGGATTTGTAAGACACTTTGTAATATTGGACAAATATATGTCAGTGGATGAGAGATTGGTTCACAGATTGGTTTAGAGATTGATTCAGAAACTAACTCAGAGATAGTTGGATGATTTTGATATTAAATATTTGAATGCCCAAACTTTGAATTATTTTATATATGCCAATAATTTACAAGAGGAAGCACCAATGGACATAAACTCCAAAAGGAAGAAGGTACACGAAGGCCTACATTTGATCTACACAACATATTGCAGAGAAGTCAAAGGGGGAGAGAAGAATAGAGGCATGAAGACAGGAGGAGTAGCCCTAAGAGAGACACTCTTTGCCATTTATGTCAAAGGGGGAGAAATAAAAACATTGATGAAGAGCGATGGTCAAAGGGAGAGCATGAGCATGGTGTTTGCATGTCTAAGTATTGTCATCAATGTTGGTTTTGACATCAATGCCAAAGGGGGATATTATTGGACAACTGGTTTGGACAGTTGGTTGTCATTGATATTTGTGTCAACCAACTGTCCAAACCAGTTGTCCAATAATATCAATGACAACCAATTGTCCAAACCAGTTGATCATGCTCATGCTCATGCTCTCCCTTGGACCCTTGATAGATCTTTAGGGCTATTTATGCTCATGCTCTAAAGCCTTAAATATGTGTACAAGATCCTTGGATAGATAGTTATGCTCATGCTCTCCCTCAATGACAACCATTGGAGAAGTCTGGAAGCCCTAAAGATGTGTACAAGATCCTTGGACAGATAGTTGTCGTGTTAGAGGCCTACCATTGATATTGACACATTGTTAAGGTATACACTTGGTATATGGTAGCACATGGATATGATACATCTCTTGGTGATGATGGTACTTGGTTGAGGTACACCATTGGTATTACTTATTTAACATATCTTATGGTACATGGTGTGTGGCATGATATGGTTATATCATTCATGAAGCGGTACAATTTGATGTACATGGTTGATGTGATTGGTTAACACATGGTATGGTATTGGTGTTGATATGCATGGTTGATGCATGGTACAAGTTTGATACATGGTATGGTACAAGAACATATCTTGTGATAGTATGTTGGGACAAGTGTACAGGTTTGGTACATGGTATGGTACATGTACATATCTTGTGATAGTATGTTGGGACAGGTTGGTCATTGTTATCGGAAAATTCGGTAAGTGCGAACACAAACTAATCTCCCTAACTTCCACATGAATCTATAACAAAACAAGATAGAATACAAACTTCACCTTAGACTCCATTGTCATATAAACTAGTTCAGAGAGGAATGAGAGACATACTTTTTAAATGACGCTTGATCCTCGCTAGTGTCGTCTTTATTACTTCATCTTTGGATTTGCAGGATGGTGAACCTATTTAAGAAGAACAAACCAACAAAGAGAGAGAGAGAGAACATAGATATATATATTCCAATGAATTCTATGTATACGATCAAGGAGTTATACAATAAAATCCAAGACACCTTTATAGGGAAGAAATGTATTGTTGTATTATATTAAAATGGAAAGTGGAGAATACAACCCGTGCCTTGATGTTGCAAGATCCCTTTCAATGGATCTTTGCTCCAACACACACACATTTTTTCCAATGCCTTCGATGAAGAATATACACACCTTTGTTCCAATTCGTTTGATGAAGAAGATCCACAATCCGACTTAGATAGCTAAAGCAAAGCTATCTCAAGTATAATCTATAACATAACTCTTCATGCATATGCAAACATTATCCTTTTCAACTTTAGTCTTTTCCATGAGAGATCCCTCTTTATATAGGATGAAAGAGGGATGGATGAGGAGATTAGGATGATCCCACTAAATCAGAAAAGCGAGTAAGATCCAAACTGATCGGAGGCCACCTCATCTTCTAGAAGATTCCCTTCTAGAAAATTTGTAAATTTTGACTTTTCTCTTGCTTAAGCATCGTCGCACCCTATGTTGTAACACCCTGTTTCCCCCAGTTTGTAAAAATAACTGGACTGGCCAGAACTGTGGAAAACTCATGAATGTGAATATGTGATGTGAATGGACCTTATGGAAAAGGTCAATAAATGTAAATAACATTATGAATTTATATTGCAGGACTGTTGAGAGGGGATGTGCAAAAAAATAGACCACGATGGCGGTGGAGGGCACCTAGAAAGGTGGCATTAACTTCCACCGAGAATTAAAACCATATTTGGACTCCACTGGCCTGAAGAACCAAAAGTGGCTCGCTGGCCCTGAATTAAATGACTCGCAGGCTGGTAGGTTGATGGCTCCTCAGGAATTAATGAGGGATGGGGAGGTGAACCGCCCATCCGTAGAGCCATCATGACTGACCAGCACGAGGGAAATCATGCCACATGCAACCTCGCAAGAGGATAAGGCGTGGGGTGGAAGCGATTGGGGGCAGACGTGAGGGGAAGAAGAGAACTCTGGGAATATGTAGAGTGAGTGATAGCAAAGAGGAAGGAGAGTAACCTTCACTCCTGGTCACTTGAAAATAGAGACGCAGTCTCATAGCATCGTGGTATCAGCTCGAGGGTGGCTAGTGGTAAATCCGCTGGGAGTCGCTGAGCCTACAATTGGAAATGAGCACCCCTCTCAGCAGTTGCTTGACCCCTGGTGTCATTTATGATAAGTGTTTTTCCTCTGGCATCTTGAAATATATATATATGTTTATTCTGATAAAGATGCTCATAAGCTGTGAAATTGTGAATGATTTCATTATAAGGATGTCTGCATGGTATTTTGATCAGTACTAGTAGTTTCATATTTGTATGAAAAGATTACATATGGCTTATGTCTTCATAAATCACTATTTATATGCTTACTAAACTAATTCAGACCGCATGTCTGATTCGTGGGAGAAAGGTACCCTTATATGCCTCAGATAGTACCCCGGGTAGGAACCTCCCCATAGAGATACCCTTCTTGAAAAGCCCATCAAGAACCGGGAAAGCGAATGTGAAGGTGTAAGGCCTTAGTAACCCTGCTCGAGGAGGAATGATCCTCTTGAAAACCTGAGATGGCAGCATAAGGATGAAGTATCGAATCAACGGATGAGATCCTATCGGGAGATCTGTGGACACTCACGACCGTCAGATCAGAAGAAGAAGATGGAGTGTTAAGTGCCTTAACCCTGATAGGTATTAATCAACGGATGAGATTCCATCAGGAAACCTGTGGTCACACATGACCATTAGATTGGTAGGAGAAAGTATGGTGTTAAATGCCTTACCACTTGGTTTCTATGTGTCTTCGTGGGTAGCGAAGAAAATCGGGACCGTAGATCCCCAAGGTCCATGAGAGTATCCGGACCGTGGATCTTTCCACGATTAGGAAGTCGTGGGAGAGCCCACAAGTTAGGAATCTATCTGAGCCATCAGATCTCGACTGAAAAACCCGACAGCCGTTGGATTTGTCAGGAGATACCCGAGGGTTAAAACCCTAGTGGATCGGGACTTTCCATTGTGGAAACCCTGGGATAGATCTGGACCGTCCGACTAACGGAAGCCACGTGTCAAAAATTACATGTATCAGGAAATCGGGGATTAGGGATTCGAGAGTTCCATCGATGAGAGTTCTGGATTTTCCATAGTGAAAACCCCAGAATAGATCTAAGCCGTTCGAATGACGGAGGCCACGTGTCAAAAGATTACCCGTTTCAGGAAATCTGGAATCGCGGAATCGAGAACCCTGATGATGAGAGATTGGGACTTTCCATGGTGGAAATCCCAGGACAGATCTGAACCGTCTGATTTATGGAGGTTACGTGTCGAGAGATTAACCGCATCGGGAAACCAGGGATCGAGAATTTGGGAGTCCCGTGATCGAGAGTTCGGACTCTCATAATGATAAAACCCCGATGAACGGATGAGATTCTTTCGGAGGATCTCATGGTCTGTGAAGACCGTTAGATGTGAGGAAGAAATGTTGGCTTTAAGTCG
Organism: Picea engelmannii; assembly: GCA_009831015.1. Classification (NCBI taxonomy): domain Eukaryota; kingdom Viridiplantae; phylum Streptophyta; class Pinopsida; order Pinales; family Pinaceae; genus Picea; species Picea engelmannii. The sequence continues at coordinate 89,344 of ML828589.1, read as the reverse complement.
GGGCGCGAATGTGCATTTAGGCAAGTAACGAGAAGATCTGGATGGCCAGAGCCCACCCGCCCAGATCTATGACTGAGGTTTCATTCCAGAGCCCCCTTGTTGTCCTGCCTTTAACAGTGGGGGGGGGGGTCCCGAATCGGATGTGCAACTCGTGAAAGGTTGAGATTAATTCACTGTGATCAACGGTGCTCAGGTGAATTTCGGACCCCCCTGGCCATTCTGCCTTTAATGAGGGGGGGGGGTCCAGAATAGTGTGGCGTGTGAAATGGGCCCCCCTCCTATCCTGATTGACTACCATGTCGCCATTCCCCTTTGCCACCTGTACTCCACTTAACCGTGCGAAGGGGCCTGTTCTCATTGGTTGTTCTCTACCCATGTTGGGATTTTTTCCTATTGGCCATTTGCTAACCCTGTAGGGATTCATCCCTATTGACCGATCGCTAGCCTTGTCGGGGTTTGGCGATTGCAGATTCGAATGATTCGACATCATTGTAATGCTGAGGCGTGAAATACAAAAGACACTACATTTATTTGAACTGTGATCATGACCCACGATCACATGGGAACGGAGAGAGAAAGAGCTAGCTTGCGCTAAGCCTCTAGAGGTAATTCGAGGGTTTTGATTCTGTGAAAATCAACGAAAAATTTGATCAAGGTAGTAGGTATGTGACAAAGTGGTATCAGAGCATGGTTACAACACTCGACATGATTGGGCTCATGCATGAGTTGCGCATAAGCTCCGTTCAAAGAACTCCTACGAGGAGTAAACCCCTAACTTAACTCTCTTGTCCATGATTAAAAACTTGGAAACAAGAACCCGACTATTTATGCATATGAAAGAGTTATAAATTTATGCGCAGATTATAAGATGTATTTAACTCTTGACTAATAACCAGCGTTTGTCTTTTCACCCAAGCGGACGATCAGTGACGGGAATTTATAGACGCAGAGAATGGTGACTCCCCAAGAGATGGGAGAAGGCTCCCGCAATAGAGACGAAGAGTCTGATGAAAGAAGAGCAATGGGAACCCCTCCAAATCTAGCCGAGACTGTGAGGAGTCTCATGGTTGAATTGCAAAGCTGCAAGGCCAACAATGAAAGGATGATGAAAGAACAATAAAAGAAAACCGAAATTAATGCAGTTTTACTGCAGAGCTTATCTGACCTACAACAACAAATGCAGCATGAACCTGAGATGCAGAAACATGGTCGTATCAGTGGCCATACTGAGAGGAGAACCTCAAGAAAGGTCCACCCCAGAGGTAAAGGACCAGTGCCGGACGATTCCACTGAGAAGGAAGCTGGTGATTCAGAAGGCTCTTCCAGCAGTAGGACTAGTTCCTATTCTGGAAGAAAATAGAAGAAACAAAAGACTTCCAAGGGTCATAAATTTGGGGAATTCAGAAAGGCCAAACCTCCCTCCTTCGACGGTGAGATAAAGAAGGGAGAGGAAGCCGAGGCCTGGCTACTCGGACTGAAGAAATATTTCAGAGTCCATGATTTTTCATAGAATTTGAAGGCCCGAGTGGCCACTTTCAATCTGAATGGAAAGGCTTCCATCTGGTGGGAGGATCTTAAGAATATGAAAGGGGTCCGTGAGGAGGACCCGTCTTGGAAACAGTTTGAAAAGTACTTTCAAAAGAAGTATTTGTCGGAAAGATATTTCGACGAGAAGGCTAAAGAGTTTTATGAACTCAAACTGGGACAACTCACTATAGAGGAATATGTCAACAAATTCCTCAACTTATTGAGATATGTACCCTACATCAAAGCAGAGAAGGCGAAGGCGCAATGCTTCATCAGTGGGCTACCCAAGGAATACCATAACCGAATCAAATTCGACGAGCCAAAGACCTTAGAAGACACTATTCAAAAAGAAACATATTGTCATGAACAATATGGACATCGGGCAGAGTCTCGTGGAGACTGGAAACAAAAAAGTGGTTCGGGATTTCAGAAAAAGGGGATCAAATCCTCAGGATTTAAGAACTACAAGAAGAACCCCAGAATGAACTTTCCAGCTCGGAGTGTACTCCAATAGAACTTTCCCTCGGTGGATGGAAGTAAAACTTCTGGACCTATACCAGTGAAGACTAATAACCCAAAGATATAACCTCTGAAATGATGGGGTTGCGGAGAAGAGCATCTTCTGAGAGACTGTCCACGCCAAAAACATAACAGTCGGAAAGTTTATAACATTCAGGAAGCTACCACAGTCAATGATGTGGCAAGGAGTGTGCCGCAAATTTATGCAGCATTGGATAATAACCAAGCTGACCACCAAGCTTCAGTGGTGGAAATAGAAGGTATGGTTTTCAACCATCTGGTGTCTGTTTTGATTTCCCTAGTTCAAATTTGAGTTATATAGCCCCTAAAACTGTGAATAAGTGTAAGCTACAGTCACAAAAACAAACCAAGCCATGGTTGGTACAGTTATCCACTGGCACCAAAAGAAAGGTAGTAGAGGTCATACCAGCCTGCCAATTAATGTTGGGTGAATTCCCCACCCAAGCAACCCTTAACGTATCACCCCTGGGATCATACGATCTGTTGATTGGTATGGACTGGCTGGCCGCCCATAAATCCAGACTGGATTGTTACCATAAAACCTTATAATGTGTGAGCAAAGAAGGAAAAAGGATAACCCTTCAAGGGATCCGAAAACTGGTCTCGGTGAGGCAAATATCAGCCCTGCAAATGAGAAAGTATTGCCGAAAGGGATGTCCCCTATATGCAATACAGGTGTTAAAAACCATCGAAGGTGCTAAACCAAGCCCTGATGATCACCCTATCCTGAGAGAATATAAAGATGTGTTTCCGGAAGAGGTACTGGGTCTACCTCCGAGAAGAGAAATTGATTTCTCGATAGAGCTCGCACCAGGAGCGGTGGCGGCGTCTAGGACACCCTACCGGATGAGCACACCTGAGTTAGTGGAACTCAAATTACAATTGAAAGAAATGATGGATAAGGGTTATATTCGACCCAGCGTGTCCCCATGGGGAGCACCAGTCCTATTTGTGAAAAAGAAGGATGGCACCCTTAGACTGTGTATAGATTATAGACAACTTAATAAAGTAACCATAAAGAATAGGTACCCCTTTCCCAGGATCAATGATCTATTCAATCAGTTGGGAGGAGCGTCTATTTTCTCAAAGATTGACTTGAGGTCGGGATACCATCAAGTTCGAATCAAGGGCGAAGACATCCATAAAATCGCTTTCCGGACACGGTATGGTCACTATGAGTTTGTGGTAGTGCCATTTGGGCTAACCAATTCCCCTGCCACTTTCATGTGCTTAATGAACAATGTACTCAGTAAATTTTTAGATAAATTTGTACTAGTTTTTATTGATGACATATTAATCTACTCTAAGAATAGAGAAGAACATGAAGAGCACCAAAAGAAAGGTAGTAGAGGTCATACCAACATAGAGTTGATGCTGAGAGAGCATCAACTCTATGCTAAATTCGACAAATGTGACTTCTTTCAGAAGCAAATACATTACTTGGGACATGTTTTGTCTGAGGAAGGGGTAGCAGTAGATCCCGATAAGATCAGGTCTATCATGGAATGGCCTACCCCAAAGGATGTTTTAGACATTAGATCCTTTATGGGATTGGTGGGATACTATAGGATATTTATAAAAGGATTCTCCAAGATTGGTTGTCCAATCATTGCCCTCCAGAAGAAGGGGACAAAATTCCTGTGGACATAGCAATGTGAAGAAATATTTCAAACCTTGAAACATCTACTAACCCATGCACCCATGTTGAAAATGACTGACCCAGAAGCTGACTTCCTTGTGTGCACAGATGCCTATAAGGAAGGGCTCGAAGGAGTCCTTATGCAAGAAGGAAGTGTGATCTGCTATGAATCCCGAAAATTGAATGAACATGAAGTCAACTATGTGACTCATGATCTAGAACTGGCTTCCATAGTGCATGCCTTGAAAATGTGGAGGCATTACCTCATGGGAAGGAAATTTGTACTTATGACAGATCACTGTGGATTGCGGTATTTGTTTGATCAACCAAAGCTCAATGCTAGACAAGCTAGATGGATGGCCCTCCTTAGCGAGTTTGATTTTGAAATCAAACACATTAAAGGGAAAGAGAATAGGGTGGCCGATGCCCTTAGCAGAAGCATGGAAACAATTCACCTAGCAGCGGTGAGTACTTGCGAGACAGATGTCAAGAATAGAGTCAGAAATGCACAAGAAACAGATTCCTTCGTTCAGACTGTGACCCTATACCTACAGCAAGACCCCGCTAGAGAAAAATATGAAGGCTACCAGATGACCGAAGGAGGTCTACTCACTTACAGAGATAGACTATACATTCCAAATTGTGACGACTTGAAGAGGTTTATTATGGATGAACTACATAAAAGACCATACACTGGTCACCCAGGATACCAGAAAATAATCATTGCCACCCGGAAACAATTTTATTGGCCTGGATTGAAGAAAGACATAGCTAAATATTTGGCCCAATGCATAGAATGCCAACAGGTTAAAGCAGAACATCGACACCCAGCAGGACTATTACACCCTTTACGCATCCCAAAATGGAAATGGGAAACCATCGCCATGTATTTTATCACTAGATTGATGACTTCAACTAAGCATAATGATGCCATCATGGTAGTGGTGGATAAACTGAGCAAGTCTTCTCATTTCATCCCCATCAAATCAACCTGCAAGGCGATAGATATCGCCCATATATTCATGAAAGAGGTATTCAGACTGCACGGTATGCCGAAAGAGATAGTGTCTGACAGAGACACAAAATTTACTCCAATTTTTGGAAATCACTGATGGCTGGATTGGAGACCAAATTGTTTTTTAGCACCACCTATCACCCTCAAACCGATGGACAGACAGAAAGAGTGAATCAGATATTAGAGGATATGTTAAGGATGTATGTAATGCATCAACCCAGGATATGGGAAGACTACCTGCCATTGGTATAATTTGCCTACAACAATGGCTACCAAGCATCCTTAAAAATGAGTCCCTTTGAGGTCCTCCATGGTAGACCATGTAATACTCCAGTCAGATGGAGTAATCATGTAAATATGATTTCTTTTGGACCTGACATGTTGAAAGAAATGGAACAACAAGTGACTCAGATAAAACAAAATTTGAAGGTCGCTCAGAACCGACAGAAAAGTTATGTTGATCAAAAGAGAACTCCAAGAGAGTTCAAAATGGGAGACCATGTATATTTTAGAATTAAGCCTAGAAGGAGTTCCCTGAAAAATGGGAGCTTGTGCCAAGTTGGCACCCCGGTATTGTGGACCCTTTGAGGTTCTAGATAGAGTGGGACCTGTAGCCTATCGGCTAACACTTCCTCCCACAGTAAAAGCACATAATGTTTTCCATGTTTCATTATTGAAGAAATATGTACATGATGCTAATCATATAATTGATCGGTCTGTGATCCAGGTGGAACCGGAGGGAGAATTTCTACCAGAGCCCCAATGCATATTGGACAGAAAGGAAACCCCGCTTCGGAACCAAACCATTGCATAAGTAAAGGTGCAGTGGAGACATTTTGTCCCAGATGAGGCTACATGGGAAATGGAGGATGCCATGAGAAAGGAATATCCAATTTTGTTTACTTCTGTACATACAATTCATGTTAAAAGATAAGAACATAGAGGATGATGTTCCTTTAAGGGGGAGGGAATTGTAACACCCTGTTTCCCCCAGTTTTTAAAAATAACTGGACTGGCCAGAACTGTGGCAAACTCATGAATGTAAATATGTGATGTGAATGGACCTTATGGAAAAGGTCAATAAATGTGAATAACATTATGAATTTATATTGCAGGACTGCTAAGAGGGGATGTGTAGAAAAAGAGACCACGATGGCAGTGGAGGGCACCTGGAAAGGTGGCGTTAACTTCCACTGAGAATTAATACCGTATTTGGACTCCACTGGCCTAGAGAACCAAAAGCAGCTCGCTGGCTCCGAATTAAATGACTTGCAGGCTGGCAGATTGATGGCTCCTCAGGCATTAATGAGGGATGGGGAGGTGAACCGCCCATCCGTAGAGCCATCATGACTGACCAGCGCGAGGGAAATCGCGCCACACACAACCTCGCAAGAGGATAATGCGTGGGGTGGAAGCGATTGGGGGAAGACGCGAGGGAAAGAAGAGAACTCTGGCAATATGCAGAGTGAGTGATAGCAGAGAGGAAGGAGAGTAACCTTCGCTCCTGGTCACTGGAAAACAGAGACACAGTCTCATAGCATCGTGGTCTCAGCTCGGGGGTGGCTAGTGGTAAATCCGCTGGGAGTCGTTGAGCCTACGGTTGGGTGGAAACGAGCACCCCTCTCAGCAGTTGCTTGACCCTTGGTGTTATTTCTGATAAGTGTT
>ML828589.1:60068-70406 GCA_009831015.1 Picea engelmannii | reverse complement strand
TCATAGTTGATGAGTAGTTGACACATGATTGGTACATACTTGGTACATGGTTGGATGCACTTGTTTATGGTACATGTTGATTATAGGTTGTTTGGTACAGGTTGGTGCATGGTTGATGCACTTGTTTATGGTACAGGTTGATTACAGGTTGATGCATGGTTGATGCATGGTTCATATTTATTGGCACATGTTTACAACGGTATATCTCACATCGATAGTGTGACAGTGGTTCCATCATTCTACTTCTACTTCAATGTGGCAGGATGGGGCAAGGACAGGTGGTTGTATCCACCTTCCGGTTGTATCTGGAGAACATAGGGGGTTGTAGCCTCCTTCTGGTTGTAGCTAGAGAATTGGGGATTTGGAGCTTCTCTCAGGTTGTAGCCTGAGAAACTGGGGGGTTGGAGCCTCCTTCTAGTTGCAGCTGGAAAACAAAGGAAGTTGGTGCTTCCAATAAATGTAATTCTTCAAGACGTATAAGAAAAAGCATTTCGTGGTTTTCTCTCGATTTGGGTTTCCACGTAAAACACTGGTGTACTGTGTATGTGTGTGATTGTTTATCTCTTACTACTCATTATTGGATAATAATTCTACATTTATATAACATTTCAAGAAAAAGGATTATAATTATGCTATAATTGATTCACACCCCCTCTCAGTAATCCAACAAATGGCCTATAAATGTGTTGGGTGATCTTGACAACGCATGGAATGCACCTGTAATTCATCTAGGTAAGGTTGTACAATGTTCTTAATGTCATGAAAAGCATAAGACATAGCGCGTTGAAAAGTTGCACAAGCGTTGTTGAGACCAAAAGATAATTTTCGATAGGCGAAGGTTCTCCAAGAGCAGATAAATCAGTCTTATGTTGATCTGTGGGTAAAATATTGATTTGATTATAGCCGGAGAAACCATCCATTAAAGAGAAGATTTCACTCATGGCACAGTCGTCAACGATCTGATCAACGAAAGGGGTTGGATAATTTTCCTTGGGACAAGACTCGTTGATATCCTTATAATCTAAACAAACATGGATTGTGCCTTGTTTCTTTGTAACCATAACAATATTAGACACCCAATCAATCAAATCCACAAGATAGACAAAATCGGCTTTAAGAAGTTTTTCAACTTCAAGTTTAATAGCAGCAACTTTGCATGGATGTACTAGGAAAAGTCTCTGTCGAATGGGTTTAGCATCCAGGTAAGTCTTAATCTCATGTACAACAATATATGGATCAATGCCCGACATTTGTTCATAACTCCATGCAAAAATGTCACGAAATTCTTGGAAAAGAGCTTTATAAATTTGGACCTCATCGGTAGAACATGAGGCACCATTGTGAACATTTTCCATGAATCCAGGTTTAATCGAAATATATAAAGGGATGGTAGGTGAAATGTTACCCAAGTTCCCTTCATACAAAACATCGTGTATTGGTTCACGAACAAGGGAAAAAGTAACAACAGTAGACGGATCTGAAATCCGTTGATAGCTCTCGATGGTATCGGTTTCCAAGAAGAGAATAGAACAATGATGCCCATCATCCCATGGGGTATATTCCATAGACATGATTGTTATAATCATTTCATCAGTGTGAAATACTACGTGAAATGGATCCAGAGACGTATCTAAGAGAGAATGAGGAGAGGGATTTGTCGATCGAATAGCTTGATAAGCCAATTCTACCGGACTTAAAGGCATTTTGTCACCATAACAAAGACAATCATCAGAATTAGGTACTATCCAAGGGTCATAAGACCTAGGGATTTCACCAATAGTGGTTGATATCATGTTAATTGAGGCGACAAAAGGAGTAGGAATATCGAGTGGTGGAATGAGGAACATACCCATTAATGATGAATCTTTTAAGAGACCCACACCGACATTCTCATAACCAAGAGGTGTTTTCACAATGAAAGGTACGTTACTAGTGCGTGAATCAGAATTAAAGAATACAAGTTGATCGACAGTAACAACGTTTCCTTGGTGAGGGAAACGTACCACAAGAAAAATAGTAGAAACTATTGCACGCATGGAATCAATCCCACTACAGCCAAGTAGAAGGTTGTAATCAAGAGGTGCATCAAAGACCTCAACCTCAACAGTAACTACTTTGCCTTCTAACATAATAGATAATGAAGGAAGAACACTGTAAGGTTTAAATCCTGTACCATCAAATGCTTTAATAGTATTGTGTGACTCGGTAAGGGCAGGAGAGCCAATGGCCTTCCAACAAGTGATGGACATGATGCAAGTCGAGGCTCCTTCATCAATAACGGTTCGAAAAATATTCTTATTTTCCAGAATAACTTGTATCTGAAACACTAATTGAGGAGGAAGCCTTGGAATATGATCTTCCAAGTCAAATATTATCAAGTTCATATCAGTAGAATCAATTCCACCAATAGCCTTTAAAAATGCCTTCCGTTGCATAGGAAAAATTTGAAGGAATTCAATAGTCGACATCGAAGAAGGTGCTTGCGCAAGATCTTCTACAATATTGAAGTTTTGAGAAGCACGTGCGTGAGGATTAAACGACGACTTACGAACAATGCCCTTAGAAGGAGGATGAAGAATTATCTCTAGAATCGATCGTTTGAGATGAAGAGGACCATTGGGAGGTGAAGTTGATGGAGTAGGTTGAACCAATGGAGGTGGTGAATCATCAACTTTCTCTTTCAAAGGTGAATAATCTTTGGCTCGGGTATCAACTACAACTTTGTTCTTCTTGGAGTCACCAGTAAACATAAGTACATAATATGTGGTAGAGGGAGAAGGTTGGTCATGAATGACTAATTGGGCCTGCTGCTGAGAAGGAAAAGGTTGTAACAAAATGGCGGGTGTAGGAGGTGTCTCGGTCCCTTGTAGGAACTTAGTAACCTCGGCACATCATGGACAATCTTTCGTATAATGATCCTCACCATAGATAAGAAAAATATAACGAGGTTTGCGCTTTTCTTTGTCATCGGCAGGTTGAGTCTTAGGTTTGTCAGATTGTTGATTATTATTTTTGTCCTCCTTATTCTTTCCTTTCCCTTTCTTTTTATTTTGATTTTTACGAGTAGGTGTAGATTGAACTGAATTAACTTCACAAGATTTACTGGGAGAAGGAGTTGGAGGAGAATTATTTTGTACATTAGAAGTATTAGACTTGGGATTGGAATGACTAGATTGTTTAGAATGAGTCTCGGTGTGGAAAGTGCAAATCACACCATCCACAACATGAGAAGCTATCGAAGGTGTTGGAGCTGGATTTGTAGATGGGCGAGGAGAATCAGGGATCAAGTCAAATAGTGTGCCCGTTTGTGAATAAACAAGATCCAAGTATTGAGCATGACTAATCGCCTTCTCTTCAGTGATGACACCACCCATGGAAACACCATGGGCTATAGGGCCAATGAGTGACTTGGTAAACCAATCAACCAATAGCTGATCAGGAAGGGGAACTTTGCTTAAGCGTCTTCTCCTCCTCCACTCATGAATATGATCAGAAATATGAGTGGACGAGGATTGCTTAAATGAACTCAAATTGTCGGTTCCTGTCTCGTATCAGATTGGTAGCTGGTAATGCATTAAGAAATCCATAGATAAGGTATTGAAGTCATTGAATAATCCATGTGGCAATTCAATATACCATTTGGTTGTCGAAACCGTCATAGTTCGTTGGAAAAGACGTAATCTAATGGAGTCATCCATCAAAGAGTTGGATGAACACCAAATATGGAAATTCATGACGTGATTATTTGGGTCTTCCTCTGATCGGTCGTCAAAATTATGAATGTTTGATGGTAACTTGGCAGGTATGACTAGCCAATAAGGAGAATGCAAGATAGGATCATTCAAAATCCTAGACAAATCTAGTAAATCCAAAGTAGCAAGAAACAATAGTTGTATCTTCACTTGAGGAAACTGGTAATTTTGAGGAGGTAGTCCCATAGGTATACCAGTAGGACCATAAATAGTCTGTAGATAGTTAGAGGGTCTTGTCAAATTCGGTGGTGGAGGGTTTTGAGTCAAATAGCCAACTTGAGTTTGTTTATTGGGTAAGCTTCCTTGGGAAGGGGAATTAGACTGAAAACCTTGACCCCGGGTAGGATTCATAGAACCTAGATATGGTTGTCCGGGATTAGGGGGTACAAAAGAATTAACTTGAGGAGGTTTCCCCCTAGGTAGTTGTTGATTGCCTTGGAAAGGGAAATTCCAAGTTTGAGACTGTAATCCAAGGATATACTTCCCATACGATGGGTTATGACCCCCAACTTGGGGTTTCCCCCCAACTTGAGGTTGACCTCCAACAGGAATTTGAAAACCAGAAGTGACAGAATGACTTGTGCCTCCAATTTGAATGGAGATACTTGGGCCAGGATGATTAGATCCTACAAGTGAAGGTGGAGGAGGAATGCTAAGCCCCCCGGAGAGAACCTGGGTAGGTGTAGGAACATAACTACTAGCAGCATTATACCTAGGAGGAATACAAATATTAGCCCCTCTAGATGGATTCTGGGTAGGATTAGCAATAGACATTGTTACACATTATTTCGGTCACCTTAGTGATCAACTGACAAGATGTGGTCATGTTCCCTAAAAATATTAAGAGAGACTTTCTCCATGAGAAAAGTGAATTGCTTTCCTCTTGCAAAAACCATATCAAGGAAGGTCGTCACACCCTACTATATGCATGGGGTGCGATGATGTTTGATTGTTTCACTCTGCCCTAAACCTGGATTGTGACATTGTCGCATGCTGCTTGTGCATAGGGTGTGACGATGCTTAAAGCAAAGGAAAAGTCAAAATTCATGAATGTTCTAGAAGATAATCTTTTAGAAGATGAGGTGGCCTCCGATCGGTTTGGATCTTACTCGCTTCTCCAATTTAGTGGGATCATCCTAATCTCCTCATTCATCTCTCTTTCACACTATATAAAGGGGGATGTCTCATGGAAAAGGCTAAGGTTGAATAGGCTAAGATTTGTATGGAGAATTCTACTTTAGATTATGCTTGAGAGCTTTGCTTTAGTTATTCAAGTCAGATTGTGGATCTTCTTCATTCAAGGCATTGGAGCAAAGGTGTGTGTGTTGAAGAAAAGATCCATCGAAATGGGACCTTGCAACATCAAGGCATGGGTTGTATTCTCCACTTTCCATTTGATTTAATACAGTAATACATTTCTTCCCTATAAAATCATCTCATCTTCTATTGTATAATTCCTTGATCATATGCATAGACTTCATTAGAATACACATATGTTTCTTTTCCCTCTTGGTTGGTTTGTGATTCTTAGACATGCTTATTATTCTGTAAATCCAAGGAAGGAGCTTCAAGGATGACACTAGCGAGGATCAAGCGTTCTTTAAAAGGTATGTCATTTGTACCTCACTAAAATAGTTCATATGATAATGAAGTTTAAGGCGAAGTGTGTATTTTGTTCTATTTTTTTCTAGTTTCCTATGGAAGTTAGGGAGATTTGGTCATGTCTGCACTTACCGATTAGTCCGATAACAAAATTGGAGACCATACTGGGGACACGATATTTTTGATAGATTAGGAATGAGTCCTAATCAACCTATGGCATCACAAACGCCCGTGGATTCTACTACTTATACAATAACTTTAGATCATTTTACTGGCACAACCAGTATTGTTCTCATAGTTTCATACCAATTATTGGTTGATTCTCACTCGATTCTTACCCAAAATCCATCCGGAGGGTCTAATCATTTTTTTGCTCCTGGGCATAATGTGCTAGTCATTTTTTCCTACACCTACCCAGGTTCTCTCCGGGGGACCTTACGTTCCTCCTCCACCTTTTCCTGGAGGATCTAATCATCCTAGCCCTAGTATCTCCAATCAAGTTGGAGGCACTAGTCATTTTGTCGCTTCTAGTTTTCAGATTCATGTTGGATGGCAACCTCAAGATGGAGGCCATAACCCAGTTTATGGGAAAAGTATACCCAAATTACAATCTCAATTTGGAATCTTCCTTTCCAATGGAATCACCAATCGTCTAGGGGGAAACATCCTCAAGTTAATTCTTTTGTACCCCCTAATCTCGGAAAACCGTATTCAGGTTCTATGAATCCTACTTGGGGTCAAAATCTTCAGTCTAATACTCATTTCCAAGGGAGCTTACCTAATCAACCAACTCATGTTGTCTGTTTGAATCAAAATCCTCCACAACCGAATTTTTCAGGACTATCTAACTATCTACATACTGATTATGGTTCTACTGGTATACCTACGGGACTACCACCTCAAAACTACCAATTTCCTCAAGTGAACAGATAGTTGTCCTTCCTTGCTACTTTGGACTTACCGGATTTATCTAGGATTTTGAATGATCCTATTTTACATTCTCCTTATTGACCCGTCATACCGGCCAAATTACCATCTGACATTCATAAATTTGACAGTCGATCAGGAGAAGACCCAAATAATCATGTCATGACGTTCCATCTTGGGTGTTCGTCCAACTCATTGATGGATGACTCTATAAGATTACGACTTTTCCAACGAACTCTTACAAGTTTGGCAGCCAAATGGTATATTGAGTTACCATGGGGATTCTTTAATGACTTCAATACCTTATCCATGGCATTCTTAACACATTACCAATTGCCAATTCGATATGAGACAGGAACTGAAATTTTGAGTTCATTTAAACAATCCTCTTCCACTCATATTTATGATCATATCCATGAGTGGAGGAGGAGAAGATGCCTAATCAAAGTTCCCCTTCCTGATCAACTATTGGCTGAGTGGTTTACCAAATCACTTATTGGTCCTATCGCCCATGATGTTTCCATGAGTGGTGTCGTCACTGAAGAGAAGGCGATTAGTTGTGCTCAATATCTGGATCTTGTTTATTCACAAATGGGCACATTATATGACTTAATCCTTGATGATCCTCATCCATATACGAATCCTACCCCAACACCTCCAGTATCTTCTCATGTTGTCGATGGCATGATTGGTATCTTTCATGATGAGACTCGGTCTAAAAAAGTCAGTCATGCCAATCCCAAGTCTACTACTTATAGTGTACAAAATACTCCTAATCCAACTCATTCCCCCAGTAAGACCTCTGAAGTTAATTCGGTTCAATCTACACTTACCAGTAAAAATAAAAATAAAAAGAAAGAGAAGGGTAGGAATAAGGAGGACAAAAATAATAATCAACAATCTGAGAAACCCAAAACACAGTTTGTTGATGACAAAGATAAGTGTAAACCTCTTTAACCTTGTCGTATCTATGGTGAGGATCATTATACGAAAGATTGTCCATGAAGTTTTGAGGTTACTAAGTTCCTGTAAGGGACCAGGACACCTCCTACACCCGTTGTATTGTCACAACCAATTCCTTCTCAGCAACAGGCCCAATTGGTCATTCATGACCAACCTTCTCCCTCTACCACATCTTATGTACTTATGTGTACTGGTAACTCCAAGAGGAACAAAGTTGCAGTCGCAACTCGAACCAAATATAATTCTCCTTCGAAAGAGAAATTTGATGATTTACCACCACCGTTGGTTCAACCTCCTCCACCAACTTCACCTCCAAATGGTCCTCTTCATCTCTAACGACCAAGCCTATATACATTTCTTCGTCCTCCTCCCAAGGGCGTTGTTTGAAATTCCTCATTTAACCCTCATGCACATGCTGCCCAAAACTAAAGTATTGTAGAAGACCTTGTGTAAGCACCCACTGCAATGTCGACTCTCGAAGTCCTTCAAAGTTGTCCTACTCAATGGAAGGCATTGTTAAAGGCTATTGGTGGAATTGATCCTACCAATACCAATATGATAATATTTGACTTGGAAGATCATATTCCAAGGCTTCCTCCTCAATTAGCGTTTTAGATCCAAGTTGTTGTGGAAAATAAGAATATTTGTCGAATCGTTATTGACGAAGGAGCCTCGACTTGTGTTATGTTTTTTACTTGTTGGAAAGCTATTGGTTCTCCTGCCCTTACCAAGTTGCACAATACTCTTAAAGATTTTAATGGTACAGGGTTTAAACCATATGGTGTTCTTCCTTCATTGTCTATTATGTTAGAAGGTAAGGTGGTTAATGTTGAGGTTGAGGTCTTTGATGCACCTCTCGATTACAACCTTCTACTTGGTCGTAGTTGGATTGATTATATGCGCGCAGTTGTTTCTACTCTTTTCTGTGTGTTACGTTTCCCACACCAAGGAAAAGTCATTAATGTCGATCAACTGGCCTTATTTAATTCTGATTCATGTACTAGTGACGTACATTTTATTTCAAAAACACCTCCCGGTTATGAGAATGTCGGTGTGGGTATTTTAAAAGATTCAAAATTAATGGGTACATTTTCTATCCCACCACCCGATATTCCTCCTCCTTTTGTTGCCTCAATTAACATGATATCGACTTCTATTAGTGAAAACCATGAGTCTTACGACCCATGGATAGTTCCTATCTCTGACGATTGTCTTCGTTACGGCGACTGAATGCCTTTGAGTCTGGTAGAATTGTCTTATCAAGCTATTCAATCGGTAACTCATTCTCCTCCCTCCCTCGGTGATACATCTCTTGATTTGTTCCACATGATCTTTCCTACTGATGAGATGATCATAACGGTCATGTATATGGAAGATACTCCATGGGATGATGGGCATCATCGTTCTATTCTTTTCCTAGAACATGAAACCATAGAGAGTTACCAACGGATTTCGACTTTGTCTATCATTGTTGATATTTCCTTTGTTCTTGAACCAACACACGATGTTTTGTATGAAGGGAACTTGAGTAATATTTAACCTATCATTCCTCTTGACATATCAATTAAACTCGAAGTCGTCGACAATGTTCATATCAGTGCCTCATGTTCTATTGATGAGGTCCATTCTTATAAAACCCTTTTCCAAGAATTTTGTGATGTTTTTTCCTGGAGTTATGAAGAAATGTGTGGTATCAATCCTGATATTGTTGTGCATGAGATTAAGACTTACCCAGACGCTAAACCTGTTCGACAAAAACTTCACCCAGTACATCCATGTAAAGTTGTTGATATTAATCTTGAAGTTGAAAAACTTATTAAAGTTGTCTTTGTCTATCCTGTGGCTTTGACCAATTGGGTGTCCAATATTGTTCTGATTAACAAAAAATAAGGCACGATCCGCGTTGTGTGTATATTATAAGGATATAAACAAAGCTTGTCCCAAAGACAATTATCCAAATCCTTTCATTGACTAGATTGTTGACGACTGTGTCGGGAGTGAAATCTTTTCCTTGATGGATGGTTTCTCCGGCTATAATCAAATCAATATTTTTCCCGCGGATCAACATAAGACTGCTTTTATTTTCCCTTAGGGAACCTTCGCATACCGGAAAATAGATTTTGGTCTAAAAAATGTTGGTGCGACATTTCAACGCGCTATGTCTTACACTTTTCATGACATTAATCACATTGTACATCCCTATATAGATGATCTACCGATGCATTCTATGCATCGTCAAGATCACCTGACACATCTACGGGCCATTTTCCTACATTATCATTATTATCGCATACGTTTTTATCCACACAAATGTGTTTTTTGTGTGGAATACGGATGACTTCTTGGTTTTATCGTGTCTATGCATGGGATTAGGGTAGACCGCCTGAAGGTTGAGGCTATTCTTAATTTACCTCCTCCTTCCACACTACGCCAACTCTAAATTTTGCAAGGGAAGGCAAACTTTTTACGTCGCTTCATTCCAAACTACGCTGAATTAACGAAAGGATTTACTCGTCTTCTCAAGAAAGGTTATGATTTTGTATGGGATGACACTGCCAACAAAGCCTTTGAAGCTTTGAAACTCACCTTAACCTATACACCATTGTTGTTTCCACTTGATTATAGTCGAGATTATTTCTTGTACTTAGTTGCTTCAGAATCTACCATTGCTATGGTTCTATTCCAAGAGGATGATTCACACGAAGAACATGTTATATACTTGTTATCACTGAAATTTCATCCGCACAGGGCAACAAGAACTCCGCATCGTCAACACAGGACTGGAGTCATTCATGGCACAATATTAATTCCTTAGCATTTCAAAAGGGTCAAAAAACTATACAAATGACCAAAAATTTGAAAGGCGCTTTACATCATCTGGGCGCACGTGCGCATGCGCGTAATAGCAACGTACAAAGCGCGCATGTGTGCACAAGGTGCGGTTGTTGGGTGAAAAACCCGCGTGCCTGCTAAACGACGCATTTATTGAAATTGGTCGGCCTCCCAACCACTAATGGATCAGCTCCCAAGTCGATTTGACACCAAATCCGAGCTCAATCCTCATGGTGGGCTGGTCAAAGACCTAATTGTGCCC
>ML828589.1:31775-52750 GCA_009831015.1 Picea engelmannii | reverse complement strand
ATATATATACAGTTTCGAGTTTTATGATGCCGATGGTTTGTACATGATGATGTCTGTGATGTGTTTTAATTTACATGTAATGTACAGTTTTTTGCTTTCCTTGAATCTTATCTGTGGGCTAAATACCGATCCATGATATAATTTGCTAACGAATCTGAAACACTATTAAGTTCTCTTGGAATGTGTCTATATTCGATGTAATCAAACATTCGTTCGAGACGACGAACTTGAAAGTGTAGACGTAGCAGGATGGGACTACGGATAGCGTAGATGCGGTTGAGTTGATAAACCACGAGTTGGGAGTCTAAGTAAATAATGATACGAGAGATACCTAGGGAGGAGGCTTGGGCTAACAGTCCAATGACAGTGTGATATTCTTCCATATTGTTGGTTGTTGGTCCTAAACAGATGCCTCCTAAACTCACCACCTCGTCAAACTGATAAATGACCCATGCCGCCGAAGCAATGTTTCGGGTGTGTCGGCTGGCACCATCCGCGAACCCAAAAAATATAGGAAAGGTAGACGTCATCTGCGCATGAAAACATAGGCACAGTCATGAGTGGCAACGGTAAAGACTCGAGCACACGAAAGAAAGGG
Organism: Picea engelmannii; assembly: GCA_009831015.1. Classification (NCBI taxonomy): domain Eukaryota; kingdom Viridiplantae; phylum Streptophyta; class Pinopsida; order Pinales; family Pinaceae; genus Picea; species Picea engelmannii. The sequence continues at coordinate 52,152 of ML828589.1, read as the reverse complement.
CACACCAAACTAAAAATACAATAGTGTACAAAGTACAGACGCTAGGTGATCTAGGCATAGTAATTTTTAAGGTAAAGCCCATTTCGGGGCTCTCCCAAGGAAATTCCATCATGATCTACTAGTTCGTAAGCACCTCTGTGTAAAACACGCTTCACGATGTAAGGACCGTGCCACATAGGTTCTAACTTTCCTATTCCCAATTTATCGTGAGCTTGGTCATAAACGAGGACTAAGTCTCCTTCTGCAAAGGCTCGAGGTTGGACAGATTTGTCATATTGACTCTTGATCCGTTTTTGATGTGCCTCATTAACGAGAGCAGCATCACGGCGTGTTTCGTCCATCTTGGATAGGTACAAGAATCATTCTTCTTCCGCAGAAGTATGGGGCAGGAGTTCTACTTTCAATTTGAGTGACGGAATTTCGCACTCGATTGGTAGGACGGCTTCAATGCCATAGACCAACTGGAAAGGAGTGAATCCAGTTGAGGTTTTCACAGATGTGCGATAGGCCTAGAGAGTGGAAAACAGTTGTAAATGCCCTGATGTCTTGTTTTCCCCTACCATGCATTGGATCATGGTTTTTAGGAATTTGTTGATAGCTTCAACTTGTCCATTTGCTTGAGGGTAGTAAGGGGATGAGTTTTCATGGAAAAAACCCAATTTAACATGTAATTCGCTCATCATCTGGTTTTTGAAGTGTTCACCATGGTCGGTGACAATGGCATGTGGTACGCCAAAATGAGTAATGATGTGGTTGAAGAGGAATAGAGCTGCAGTATGACCATCGTTCAGGAAGGTAGGCATAGCCTCAGCCCATTTTGTGAAATAATCGACGGCAACGATGATGTAACCGTGCCCCCCAACTGAGGTAGGCCTACACTGCATGAAATCAATACCCCATTTAGAAAAGGGGTCGATGGCAATAATGGGATGCAGTGCAGTAGGGTGGGTGTGTGCCTTCTTGTTGAAGATTTGGCAGGGTGGGAATTTTTTGACGGCCTCGATGCAATCTTTTAAAATCGAGGGCCAAAAGTAGTCGGCACATAGTATTTTTTGGGTTGTGGCCATCCCGGAAAGGTGACCGCCACAAGCACCAAGATGACAATCATTCAGAACACGTTCATATTCTTCGTGAATCAGACATCGTCGGAGAATGGTGTCAATACCACGGCAGTACAAAGTGTCGCCGAGGATGAGGTAACGGTGAGAGTGGTGACGTATGCGTCGATGCTCTTCTCGAGAGATGTTTGGCTGAAAATGTTGGGTTTGAAGGTAAAGGAGAATGTCTCCATACCAAGGGTCAGAGGTGTTGATGAGGAAGAGAGACTCATCAGGAAGAGGGTCTCTAGGTTCATTGTTTTCATCGACACTTGGGAGAGCACAGATGAGCTCGAAAAACACCAGGGATTTTTTGGCTTTGGCCTTTGTAAAATCGAGATCGAATTCTTGAAGGATCACGATCCATTTCGAATATTTGCCCCCAAGTACTTCACGTGTTAAGACATGGTACATGGGGTTAGAGTCTGCGATTACCGTGGTGGTGTGTAATAGGATGTAGTGGCGGAATCGTTGGACAGCAATGACAGCTTCCATAGCCAGTTTCTCAACATGTGAATATTTGAGTTCGAGTCTGGATAAAATTTTGCTCAGATAATAAATCACGTGTTCTTCGCCATTAGCGTCCTCTTGAACCAACACCATCGCAATGGTGGAAGTAGAAGCGGCCAAGTAAAGGATATAGTCCTTTGTATATTCGGGAGGATGTAACAAAGGAGCGTGGGTCAAAGCGTGATTGAGAGCGTCAAATGACCATTGGGCAGTGTCGTCCCAGATGAAGGGGACGTTCTTTTGCAGTAACCGCATAAATCCTTTAGTGATCTCGGTGTAATTGCAGATGAAACGGCGGAGGAAGTTTGCTTTGCCTTGCAAACTTTGAAGTTGGGTTAAGTTGGTGGGTGGGGGTAAGGCTAGAATGGCCTTGATCTTCACCCTGATCCCATCTTTGGAGACGATGAAACCAAGGAGTCGCCCGGATTCGACAACGAAGATGCATTTATGTGGGTTCAGGCGAATACGATAGAAACGACATCGAAGAAAAATTTCTCGCAAGTGACCAATATGATCGTGTCGTTTGGATGAATGGGTGGGTAAGTCATCGAGGTAAGGTTCCACGATATGCTTGATGTCGTGGAAAGCGTACGACATGGCTCGCTAGAAAGTGGCACCAGCGTTTTTAAGGCCAAAAGGTAGCTTTCGATAAGAGAAAGTTCCCCAAGGGCAGATGAAGGTTGTCTTATGTTGATCAGCAGGTAAGATTTCGATCTGGTTGTATCCAGAAAATCCATCCATGAAAGAGAAGATCACACTTCCCACGCAATTGTCGATGATTTGATCGATAAAGGGTGTAGGGTAGTTGTCCTTGGGACAATATTTGTTAAGATCACGATAATCTACACAGACACGGATGGTCCCTTGTTTCTTGGCGACTGGAACGAGGTTAGAGACCCATTCTGTCAAAGGGACGGGGTAGATAAAGCCAGACTTTAGAATTTTTTCAACTTCTGCCTTTATAGCTGCCAGTTTCTTGGGGTGAACCGGGCGGAGTTTCTGTCGAACCGGTTTTGCGTCAGGGTAAGTTTTGATTTCATGTATGACGATGGAAGGGTCAATACCTAGCATTTCCTCGTAGCTCCAGGCAAAGACATCGCGGAATTCCTTGAACAAAACGGTGTAAGAAGCCACTTCGTCGGGAACGCAATTAGCACCAAGATTAATGTTTTCCACGACACCTTCTTTGACTGAAATGTCAATTGTGATTGTGGCAGAGATGTTACCCATGTTCCCCTCAGAGAAAGTATCTCGGGTGAGGATAGGGGATTGTGGATCAGCGGTAACATCGGGGGGGAAGACAGATTGTATGTCTTGCATTTCTTCGAAAGATGGAAGAAAAGAGGATCGGTGGTGGTTGTCATCCCAGGGCAAATCGTCAATGCTAAGCGTTTCCATGATAGATTCGTGCAAAGGAAAAATGTGGGAAATGTAGTCAACGGAAGATGATAGGGAGTTCAACCACGAGGGCATCGAGTAAGTGTCGGGTGCCAGTGAATGTGAAGTGTTCGAAGAGGGAGAGGAGGATTGAATAGCTACGTATGCGGCCTCGGCTGGACTGAGTGGCATGGTGTCACTGAGTCCATCGAATTCCAAAGGACTAGGCACAATCCAAGGGTCAGATGATTCCAAGGATTGATAGGGCAAAGTCGAGATCATATTGACGGCGACAATATGAGGTGTAGTAGGTGGAAGTGGTGTAGGGAAGGTACCCATGAGGCTAGAATCTTTCAATAATCCAACACCAACGCTTTCATACGTAACTAGGTGATCTCCTAAAAAGGGAATATTGTTGGTGGCAGGGATGCGGGAGTCGGGTGTACAGAAATCAAGTTGATCGACGGTGACAATTTTGCCTTGATGAGGGAATTGTACGCATCGAAACATCGACGAGGTAATAGCAGTCATAGCATAGAACCAACTTCTTCCGAGTAATAGGTTGTAATCGAGGGGAGTGTCGACCTCTTCGACATCAATGGTAACAGTTTTGCCACCCAATTGGACGACGAGGGATTGCAATAATCTGTGAGGATGGAAACCTCGTCCATTGAAAGCATGTAACATCGTAGGGGATTTGTTAAGGGCAGGTGATTTCAAACCTTTCCAACAGGATAGAGACATGACACAGGTGGAGGCTCCCTCGTCCAAAATGGTTCGATGGATTTATTGATTATAAACAACAACATCGATTTGGAAAGCTAGCTGGTGGGAGAGTCGCGGTTGATGGTCATCCAGATTAAACATGATGTGGTTGGATGACTCGGGATCGAAGGCGTCGATAGCGGCTAAGAGCATCCTACGTTGGTTAGGACAGTGTTGTAACACTTCCAATGCGGACATGGCACACGGAGCTTGGGCCAAATCTTCTACAATATTGTAGTTTTGGGCGGCTCGTGAATTAGGATTGAAAGTGGATTTCCGGATGGTGCTCTTAGGAGGGCGTAAGATGGAGTCAAAAGAAGGTTTCTCAATCTGAAGTGGCCCAGATGGAGGGATAACAGACGGAGGATTAACAGCAGAGGGTAAAGGATCTGGCGAAGAACCGTTAGCAGTCTTCGGCTTGTCGGGTTTAACTGGTGTGTCGTATGTCGCAGAACGATTGGTTAGGTTAACCCCATTAAACATGTAAATGTGTGCACTTGTCGAGGCTTCATCATGGGGTTGGTTGGAACTTCCCCCTGGCGTGGGGGTTAGTGCAACCAAAGATTGTTGTTGCGGAAAAGGCTGAGTGAGCACAGCGGGTTGTGAATTTCCCTTAAAAAATTTAGCCACTTCGTCGCGATGTGGACAGTCTCGAGTGTAGTGATCGTCACCACAAATGAGACATGGGAATTTCGGTTTTCGCTGTGGTTGTTTTCCAGCAGCAGGGGTTTGTGGTGGGGTCTTGGGTTGTTCGTTGTTGTTGTTCTTCTTTGTTTTGTTTCTCGCTTTCTTCTTGCCCCCGGGTTGTTGTGAAGGGGTTGATTGGACCACATTCACATCAGAGACTTGAGTTTGGGTGGGGGTAGAAGAGGGTGCAGTCGAACTGGGGGTGGTCGTGGAAGTGGGCCGCTGGATTGTGCGAGTAGACTGAGTAGTAGATTGAGTTTTGACGGAGCCAATAACTCCATCCGCATGCAAATAAGTCGATGGTTTGGATGGATCGTTATTGGGACGGGTAGCGTTCGGTATCAACTCATACAGAGTACCAGATTGTGAATAGACTAAGTCTAAGTACTGAGCTCGGGTGATGGCTTCTTCCTCGGTGACTACACCGCCCATGGCAACATCATGAGCGATCTTGGGTAGTAAGGATTTCGTGAACCATTATGCTAATAATTGGTCATGGATGACCGCTTTGATTAGCCTTCGTCGTCTTCTCCATTCATGGATATGATCGGAGATGTGTATGGAAGTAGTCTGACGAAGAGAGGTTAATAGTTCAGTACCTATCTCGTATCGGATGGACAGTTGGAAGTGTGTGAGGAAGGACATGGCGAGGGAGTTGAAATCGTAAAAGGATGCGCATGGTAATTCAATATACCATTTTGCTGCAGAACCCGTGAGTGTCCGTTGGAAAAGACTCAAACGAATAGAATCGTCCATGAGGGAGTTGGATGAGCACCACAAATGGAAGGTCATCACGTGGTTGTTCGGGTCTTCTCCGGATTTTCTGTCGAATTTTGGGATATCAGAAGGGAGCTTTGCTGGAATAGTTGGCCAACCTGAAGAATGATGAATGGGGTCATTCGTTAACCGAGACAAATCTGGAAGGTCCAGGGTGGCTAGAAAAGGTAGTTGTCGGTTAACCTGTGGGTAATGCTGGTGAGGCAGAGGAACACCAGTGGGGCCCAATATTGGGTTATGTGGATAATTATAACTCGTGGGCCCTCTCGTGTGAGGTTTGTTTTGACCAAGGTACATAGGATTTGAAGTGTTCTGAGAAGTATGTACGAGCGGAGGATAATTGGATGGGTTTTGAGGGTTATGGGTTGGGTTGGGCATTTGTCCATAAGGAGGTTGTTGCGGAGTTTGCGAATTTTGTCTTGTCGGGAAGTGTGGGTTTCCTGAGAAAGGAACGTTCCATGGGTTAGATACGGTAGGCACAGTTTGTCCTGTGGAGGCATGCGGATTTCCTTGAAAAGGGATGTTCCACAGATTGGGTGCAATGGACACATTTTGTCCCGTGGAGGCATGCAGATTTCCTTGAAAAGGGATGCTCCACGGATTGGGTGCAACAGACACATTTTTTCCTTGTGGTTGATGGTGGACTCCGACTTGAGGTTGCCCCCAGCATGAGGGTGCCCTCCGAATGGGTTTTTTCCTCCGGTGGGAGGATGCCCCCTAGTTTGAGGTAGAGTTCCCGGGATATGAGGGCCAGATGTAAAAGATTGACCAGTGTTGTCGATTGGGTTAGAACCGCCAAAGACAGTCCCTCCGGGTTTTTGGATGGGTATGGAACTTCCCGGTATGACTTGAGCAGTGGTTTGGGCAGTGGTAGTGACAGATGCGTTCAGTGCCCTAAATCCAAAAGGGAGATTTGGTCTTGGTGTTACAGGTGTGCCAATCGGAGTTTGATTAACTACCGCATTACCGGCGGGGATGGTCGGGATGTGGGGGGTCAATGTCGAATGGGCTATCTGGAGGGGAATAGTAGGTCTCGGGCCGATGGATGTTACGTTCGGGCCAATGGGTGGTGTGCTCGGAGCAACGGTTGGTGTGGCTGTAAAAGTGGTAGTACCGGTGAAGTGATTTGGGGGTACAGTGTAGGAGAAAGGTATGTCAGCGCCTTCTCCCATTCAATAAAGATCTCGCACCAAGCGTGGTGGACTCCGAACAATGTTTTCAGTCCAAAAAGGGTCGTTGGGTAAAGGGTTTTGAGGAGACCCAGTCGGAGCGTTAGAAGGGTTTATGACAACAAATTCTCCAGAAGAATTTAGGTGGAGAAGTTGTCGTTCATATCCTTCCGGAATGCGATAAGATTCCGGGGATTCCGAGACAATTCTAAAATTCTCCAAAGGGATGGGAACTTCTTCCTGTGAAGTTGTAGTGTTTTGAACCTCGCTCTGCTGAGGAGGTTGTTCCGTAGAATGAGGGGGTAAAGGGATATCTCCTTCCATATTTTCTGGAGGAAGTCCCTGTAGCCTCCGCGAGCGTCGTGGAGGGTCGATGTTGGCGGAAGAAAAGAGTCGACGAAAGAAATCTATGGCCAACTAGCAAAAAGAAATAGCACACGCTAAAAATCTAAGAATCACAACCAAGCAAACAGGACCTTCTTTTGATGACCGTACTAGTTGGTTATGAAATCCAACGTCGCGTGATCAAGTCCAGAAGGGGCAGGGATAGGGTGGAATAGTTACAATGGCGACCTGCTTAACGGACTTACGCCTTGGTGCAAGCTTCCACGCAGTAATTGTGGATTTACCCTCCAAGGAGCCCAAGTGAGTTTGACCAATGTCTGCTCCAGGTACAGTGAGACTTCCCGTCACCGTCACCTTGTGTAAGAACCTAAAGATTATGGCCACTAAGGTTACCAATTCGCAGTCATCCCCTGGGCGGGAACAGTCGACAATTCGATCCGAACGTACGGGCAGGGTATCAAGCCCGAAACCAACTAAGAAGCTTCCACGTAGTAATTGTGGATTTACCTCAAAGTGATCCCCATAATACGATCCGACCACTACAAACAGTTAAACCACGGAGGGTTAGTCCCCGTAGCTTACCTGAATGCAACCTCGTGCGTAACCCCTGTGTGAGAGGGGGATCCCAGGTAGACTTATACGACAATTGGATTTACTCTCCCTAACTCAGGATACTAATGTTTGTTTAGACAACTTTGGAGAGTTATGCTCACAGCCTAATCCAAAGTACTACACCTATTCTACTGTCGGTGGAGGATTCTAGTAAAGAAAAAGTTCTAGATAAGTTTTAATTAGCATTGATTTTAATGGTTGTTCTTTACGCAAAGGGGTGCATGGGAGTGAAACGAATGGAATTGTGACTCAGACCCAAAGAATGCATCGATCATGATAAACAGTCTTTTTCTTTCGATGAACGTCTATCTAAGGGAGAGAGAGAGTTTTTTCACTAACAAGCACAACTACGGAATGCCCTTGAACAATTCTTTTTCTCAATCAAATCCTAATGTAATGAAAAATTTCAAATGCCTTCTAATATGCTCAATCAACCATGAAGATATCTTTATTGTTCGCGTGTGAATGATGATCAATACAATCACAATGCTTATCTTTGTTGATTATCTTCTTGGTATGAATGAAAACCAAACTAGCATAAGCAAGAGTCACGCAAACAATACACCCTTCGTAGCAATCAAAACGAAAAATGAAAGAAAAGAAACAATCAAAGATGAAGGCAAACTTCACACCCAAAAACAAGAGTTGAAGAACAAATGATCTTGTCTGAAAACAAGATACAGAGGTCTGTAGACCTTTGATGACCTTCACCAGGGTTTTGCTCAATTGAAGAGAAGAGAAAAACAATGCATAGGTTCCAAGCTTTACTCAACCAAAAACTCAATGCAAGAAGGTGAAGAAGGTTACAAGATCCAATCAACAAGGTGTTTATTCTTCAAAAAGATTAGATGTCAGAGCTGAAAGGGAAGACAAATTAACTCACTAGATCACTCAGCAAAAGAGCCACAGAGGCAAACCCTAAAAAATGCAATTGTGGAGGGTTTTTTGGCCAAAAGGGGGCTGACGCTCTGTTTCTAAGGGAAAAGAGCGTTATATCACTCTGTGTAAGGCTACTAAAAGCACTGGAACTCTGATAACACTAGGTCAGGGGCGCCAGGGTCTAAAAGTCCCAGAAATGTCAAAAAATTTCAAAAATTGAGATCTGAGCTTGATAAGTATGCTGAATGTGACAGGGTAAGGAGCCAATCAGCTCATGAAACTAACCAAAGAGGGGTAAACCAGGTCTGAAACAATCAAGGGATAGAACAAGTTCACTGAAGAGAAAAATCCAAACAAGAGGTTTCGATTTGAGGCTATCTCCCCAGCGGAGTCGCCAGTTTCTGTTGTAGGAAAATCTCCCTGCGGACAGGTAGATCACCTTTAAGGCTTGACCTTAACCCTAGACAAAAAAATGCTTAACATGGACACTGACTTCCTTTCAAATCTATCTAAACTAACGCATTAGAAGGGAGGACAACAGAAGTACCTTTTAATCGACGTTTGTCCCTGCACGCTCTGAGTTGCGCTCCAATCCTTTTGCTCCTTGCCGAGGTATGTGGACAAAACAAGATACAACCACTTCCTACTCTATTGACATTAGCTTGAAAACAGATCTATCAATAAATGATAAGTTCATGTAATATCAGACACAAACTAGAAAGAAACAGGCTAAGCGTGTCATATTAATGAGAATAACGACAACATTACTTACAATCGTAGATGCGAATGCGACAGCTTCGTCAAGTCCTCTTCGTCTAACCCTTGCCTGAAAGATCCACAACCTGGATAATAGCAGCTTCACTGATCACTCTCCTTTGGCTGACTGCCAGTTTCCTCCAAGATCATGAGTTTCAAATGTTTAGTTCTTCCCCCTTTTCACCATCATAGAGCCTGTTTATATAGGTTGGGAGGGGCCTAACCTCTTGAGTTATGTTTAGAACCAGTTAGGAACCATCTCCTTGGATCAGGGATCTTTTGATGAAACCAAGAATTCGAGCACAACTGCCTTCTAATCTCGAATGATCTCCTCCTCATTCGACTCAATGCTGCTCAACAATATCAAAATTTTGAACAGTTGAACACAGCCAATCCAAATCATCCATCAAACAACACTAAGCGGAAAGGACGAAACATGAATAACAACAATCCTGGTCAAGGCGGGAATCAACCCCCACAGCATCCACCCACTGGGGGCAACCTGAACCACGGGAACCAAAACCCCCAGGGGGGCAATAAAAACAAACGCCAAGGGTGGAATACTGTTAAAACTATCCACCCTTGTGCTCTTTGTGGCGTATATGGTCATTACACTCACCATTGCCCACAAATCGCTGATTTCAAGAGGTTAAAATACTCTGGGAGCCTTCCCGCTTCTCCTGCACAACATGCCCCGCAGCAGGCACAACAAAAATATGCACAACAACCACCTCCCGCCGTACTGCAAAATCCTATCCCACATCAAGGTGTCATAAACACCCAGCAGGACACACAGCATCCCCCACCTCAGGTGGGCCAATACCATAACCCCAACAATCCAGCAGAGCGAACAATTCTCCTCACCAGTGAGGAAGAAATCCGTCTGCAAACACGCAATCGGCAGTATCCTACAACAGCTGAGTCTACTCCTGTCACTCCAGAGACAAACCCTACACTGACGGGACCTCCGTTGGTGATCCCTCGCCCTTCCGCCGAACCACCGTTACACATCCCTCGCATCCCATTGCGCAGGAATGTCCACAACCCACAGGCTAGGGCCACTCATAACTACAGCTTGGTAGATGACTTAGCACAATCCCTGGCTTCCATGTCAGTTCTGAAAGTCCTCCAGACTTGTCCTACTTAGCGGAAATCACTACTTTTCTCTCTGTGCGCAGTCGACCCTGCCGATACTCGACTCATCACCTTTGACCTTGATAGCTGCGAACCGCGTCTTCCCGCCGCAGTTGCTATTCAAATACCAGTAAAAATATGGAACATCATCGTCCATCGATGTATCATTGATGAAGGGGAATCTACATGCATCATGTCCAAAACAGTATGGCAGAAACTCGGTTCCCTGGAACTTATACCTTCCACCATCACATTACGAGCTTATGATGGATGGCCATCATCTCCTAAAGGGCTCTTCCAAAATGTCCCCGTGGAACTCAGGGGCAAAACCATTCTCATTGACATTGAAGTTATCGACACTCAACTCGATTACAATATCTTGCTTGGACGTAGCTACATGTATGCTATGAAGACAGTGGCATCATCAGTCTTTAGGACAATCATGTTCCCCCACAACGGGAAGATTGTAACCATTGACCAAGTCTCACATTACGAGCCTAATCCATCTGCCAGTCTTGATAACATTCTTCCTCTTATTCACACCAACCAAGACGTATATCCACTCGTTGAGATGGGTCCTGGTATTTTCAAAGATCCATCCTTGTTAGGGACATACCATGGAGCACCACCACTCCTTCCCCCTCGTCAAGTATGTGTCATCTCATCTAACGAAACTCAACAGGAGGATGCTCGTCCTCCTCAGGAGGCTTCAGTCATTCCTGACGTCTCAACCGTCGCAGCACCACTCCCACAGGAGCCTCCTGCGCATTCGTCGACACCTATGGTCCACGAATCCACATCCCCTCAAGGGCCTAATCCCATTTGGGAAACAGTTCCCCGACCCCTCACTCAAATTCCCTTCTTTTACCCTCCACCCAGTATAGAAGCTTTCCAGGTAGCAGCAACACTCACACTACCCAATATGGTGTTATAAATCCCAGTGTGGTACTTACACCCACCTGAAATGGTCCCTCGCCCACAGGCAGGACTCCCCATGACGATTCATGTCCTCACTCCCACTACCTCCACTACCCCCATACTCCCTACTCCCCCTGCTACCGCTAGGGGCAGCAGAAAGAAGAAGGAGCCCACAACTCCACTTCCCCCGCGCATCCCACCACCTTGTGCATTGTGTGACAAAGAGGGTCACCAAACCAACAACTGCCCATCACTACCAGAATTACGGAATTTGATTCCCCCCAATCCAACCCCCACACCATCCATTACTACTACTACCACTCAACCTTCCAGTAGTAAAGGGTTGAAGACCAAATTCGTGTGTGTCATATGTTCTGAGTATGGCCATTACACCCATCATTGTCCAACACTGCCTCATTTCCGGCAGGCATTAGCCATCGTAAGCTGAGACTTTCAGAACAACCCATGCCCGGCTACATCCTCCACAACACCTATCACCGACATTCGCTATGTCACTACTTCATTCAATGAACGCATGAGATGCCCTTGCTCTCTTTGCGATTCATTGACTCATTTTACATACCAATGTCCGATGATCATCGAATATCGGCGACGTCAGTTAACCCTGCTTCACCAACCCGCAGAAGCAATCATTGACATATCTTCACCATTTGAAGATCTCCATATCATCTCTCCCGAGCCCGAGACACTCCCTACGCCTCCATGGTTCTTAGATGGCATGTCTGAGGATTTACCCCGTAACCCACCCAAATCTCCCGCCCATCCCTCTGCGGAGACTCTCCATCCCACTACTACAGGTACCCCTCAATACCTCAATATATGGTTTATGACGAGTGAACCCTCACCCTCTCCTAGCGATACCCACTCTATTTCCTCAGCAGGGGGCACTCACATTGTCACTCAGATCACTCCTAACGATCCATTATATTCCCTTCGTTTCCAATGCAACGAAGAAATACTGGAAGATCTACAACGCCCGGACTCTCCCTGGGATGCACTACATCATCGTGCACTCTTCCTTCCGCAGGAATCCCTCATGCCTCCTAGCCACAATCCCATTTACGCGGTCGAAACCAAATATTTTATCCCATCAGGACCTATCGATTGGTTCAACAATCCCATTCCGGCACCCGACGCTTTTGAAGAAGGTAATCTGGCTAACATTTCCCCCACCATCAAAATCAACATTTCCATTAAACCAGGCATCGTCGAAGAAATCACCATTGGAGCTGCTTGCACTCCTCAGGAAATTGCCGCATACAAAGCCCTCTTCTAGGAATTTAGGGATATCTTCGCCTGGTCATACACAGAGATTCCTGGCCTTGACCCCTCTATCGTCGAACATCGCATTGACACCTGGCCCGACATCACACCCGTTCGCCAGAAACAGCGACCGCTTCACCCATATAAGGTCGCGGCTATCAAAGCCAAAATTGACAAATTACGTACGGCCGGATTCATTTACCCCATCGCTTACACATCATGGGTTTCCAACCCTGTACCCGTCGACAAAAAACAGGGCTCTATTCACGTCTGCACTGACTTTCGCAATCTCAATAACGCATGTCCAAAGGACAACTTCCCAACGCCCTTCATCGATCAGATTATCGATGATTGTGCCGGCCACGAGGCTCTCTCCTTCATGGACGAATTCTCTGGCTATAACCAAATTCAAATCCACCCAGCCGATCAGTACAAAACCGCATTCATTTCCCCATGGGGTACATTTGCATATCGCGTCATGCCCTTCAGCCTCAAAAATGTCGGCGCAACTTTTCAGCGCGCCATGACATACATATTTCATGATCTGGCTGCAATCATCCTCGCTTACTTGGACGACCTCACCGCTCGATCCAAGAAGCGCACCCAACACCTCGATGATTTACGATTCATCTTTCAATGGTGTCGTTAGTACAACATCCACTTGAATCCTCTCAAGTGTGTGTTCTGCGTCACCGCAGGGCGCCTCCTCAGTTTCATCGTTTCCCAAAGTGGTATCACCATGGACCCCCTCAAAGTCCAAGCCATCACTGAAATTCCACCTCCTCGGAATTTGCGCCAACTACAGAGTCTCCAGGGCAAAGCCAACTTTCTGAGATGCTTTGTTCCTGATTACGCTATACGTGCACATGGTTTCCTTCACTTACTTCATCACGACATCCCTTTTCATTGGGACGACTATGCCCAACAGTCGTTTGACGATCTGAAAGAAGCACTTTCAAATGCACCTGACTACAATCGCGACTACATCCTCTACGTATCAGCATCATCTGTATCAGTAGTCGGCGTCCTCATCCAGCTCGGAGATGACAATCGTGAACACGTCATTTACTACGTCAGCAAGAACCTCTCAGGACCACCCCTGAAGTACAAACATGAAGAGAAACTTGCTCTTGCAGTTGTCCTCGCAGTCCAGAAACTGCGTCACTACATTCTGCTTCGCACCACGAAGGTCATCGCAGATTCCAATCCTATGCAATATTTGCTCAGCCGTCGCCAAGTTAACGGCAAATTCGCTCGATGGATCGTTATCCTTCAGGAGTACGACCTCGAGTTCTCAACACCTAAGAGTAAGAAGGCCCTCGTTCTCGCTGAACTTGGCACAGCCCTTCCCTCTGACACACCTAGTGCCCCCGTCAATACTGACTTTCCTGATGAACATCTATTTTACATCGCTTCTGATGATCCTTGGTATGGCGACCTTCTCGTCTACCTACAAACTCAAAAGTTCGGAAATCACCTATCATGAGATGATCGTCGGCGCATTCGCCATCAAGCACCCTGCTATCTCCTCATCAGTGACGTCCTATATCAGCGGGGCATCGACACCATTCTTCATCGTTGCCTGACTATTGACGAGGCCGACAGAGTCTTAAACGACTGCCACAGCGGCACCTGTGGGGGCCATCTTTCAGGCATCTCCACGGCTCAAAAGATTATCCGGGCCGAATACTTTTGGCCTACCCTATTTCATGATTGCATTCATGCCATGAAACGATGTGAGCAATGTCAGCTCTATGCCAACAAAGCCCGAGCTCCCCCCGCTCTTCTACACCCAGTCATCACTGCAGGCCCCTTTTGCAAATGGGGCATTGACTTTATGACTTGTAATCCTCCCTCCAGCAATGGTCACAAATACATTGTTGTTGTTGTCGATTACTTCACCAAATGGGTTGAAGCTATGCCCACTTTCAACAACACCGTTGACACTGCAGCGCGTTTTTTCTTCAATCACGTCATATCCAGGTTCGGAGTACCACTCCAACTCGTTTCTGACCATGGGAAACACTTCGAGAATGAGATCTTCGTCGAACTCTCATCTTGGTTAGGCTTCTCTCACGAGTTTGCCTCACCATACTATCCTCAGTCAAATGGATAGGTCGAGGCAGTGAACAAATTCCTCAAGACCATGTTACAACGCACGGTTAATAAACACAAAACCAATTGTCATCACATGTTATTTTCCACGCTATGGGCTTATCGAACGGCAATGAAGACCGCCACGGGTTTCATGCCATTTCACTTATTCCATGGGGTCGAGGCAACTCTTCCCATCGAGTGCGAAATTCCCACCCTTCGCACCGCAATTGAACTTGGAGTCTCTGGATGAGGATCGTCGATCCTCATTACAGAACAACGAGGCAGCTAAAAAACGATCCAAAGCTACCTTTGATCGCCATGTCAACCTTCGCTCATTTCGTGAAGGCGACCTCGTCCTCGCCTACGATATCACTCATGATACCTTTGGCCATGGAAAATTCGAATCACTCTGGCATGGCCCTTACATCATCCAACATTGCCTCACCAAAGGCGCATACATCCTGGCCTCCCCCGAAGGCCTCACGCTCAAAGAACCCGTCAATGGGTTATACCTCAAGAAATTTTATGCTTAAACGTAGTCAAGCTACTTTAGGTTCTTTTCTTTTTCTAGCGTTTTTAATATTTTTTCTCCCCCATCTAAACTATCCTTTGTGCTATTGACAGATGACTCCTCCACCAGTTTACCACATTGGTTACGCCGACGGCGCCAGCCGTTGGACACAAAATCTCACTTCGGTTGCTTGGGCTCTCTACACCCCTTCACATGAAATGCTACATTCCAGCGGCATCTGTTTAGGACCAGCCACCAATAACCAAGCCAAATACTCTGGAATACACTGTTGTCATTGGCCTCTTGACTGACGCCTAGCATCATCAGATTCGTCACCTTAGCGTTTTCCTCGACTCTCAACTGGTCGTTCTCCAACTCAACAATGTGTACCATGTACGCGATCCGTGCCTCTTTCGTAAATACCTGCAGGTTAGATTATTATCTCGACATTTTGATTCCATTACATTTACACATATTCCCAGAGAGTTGAATCAAACAACAGATGAAATAGCTAACATGGTGCTAGATTGGCATATATCACATCAAGCTACACACACATAAAACATCGCATATAACCTGTCACAGCATATAGATAGAATCAACATCATCCATATCAACACAAAAAACACATGTAAAACACATTTGGATCCAAAAAACATGTATACTCATATATATATATGGGCCCCCCAGGCCACCCAAATGTTTACATACACAAAAAATACATTGGCCCACGGGCCTGTGCCACATCTCGGTACAAAAATACATCGTCTCACCAGCCTATCAAAAACAGTATACAAAAATATATACATACAATCAGGGGGCCTCTATCACGCCCCCAGCTGCCCCTCCCTCAGGAGGAGGTGGTGGCCCACCCCGACCTACCCCACGCGGTGGTGGTGGAGCACCTGTAGGACCCTCCTGCCCTGGAGGCAGGCGTCCACTAGTCATGGCAGCGAGCACAGCTACTCGCCGCATGATTGACCGCCATGGTGGCGGTAACCCTATACACTGCTCCAGGAACTCCTCGTCCTGGATATGAATCCACATGCCCTCAGGCACGTCCCACAACACCGTCTCAAAATGACGGCGTATATCCTCATCATCACCTCCGGCAGCCGCCGGAGGATCATGTGATGGCCCCGCACCAGGGTCATCAAAACGGCGCCTCCTCGCCGGTCTCGCAGGATCTGCAGGTCGCCCCGCCACCTCATCCCGTCCACGTCTCTCTCCACGTGGCAGGCTTCCCTCTGGCTGCACCGGCGGTCTGTACAACTCCACCTCACGCCCGCGAGGTGCCAAATCTGCACATACACAAAGCAACAAACAACAGATCATTTCAGTGTCTATACATCATATATATAACCTGGTATATCAAAATCACAGTATAAATCAAAACATATAAATACACAACATACCTCTGTGATCAAAAACCTCCCCAGAAGGTAACACCATATCCGGGTCCCCCCGGAAGTCCACCCCAGCATAGGGGTACTGAAGTATAACCTGCGACATCTTCCGCCATATCTGCGCTGCCTGCACAGTAACGTAGTGCCCGCCTTTGCCACCACTGTGGCGAACCAAAATCTGTGACCACCGCCTCAAGCACGGCTCTCGTACCCCTGGTGCCTCCAGTAGCACCCTCGGGCGCAGCATCGACACCCTCTCCAAGAAAAAGGCTACCAGAATGGAGCCAAATGCAAACTCCCCGACGCCTCTAGACCGGCAATGGTCCAACTGCGCGATCATCTGCGCATGTAGGGTCAAACCCCAGGTGAACCGCTCACGGCCCACCACCACCCTCTCCATCAGGAACAGTTCACCACCACTAATCCGGTGGGGCGCTCGGGACCCATACACCCAAACTATCATCACTGCTATGCAACGATGCAGCAGAGCATCTATCCCACTGATGCTCACTGACGTCTCGGTCATGTAATGCTCTCCTGAGCAGTATCGCTCGGTGACAGTGCGCAGATGAGTGTCCCTCGGCAACACAAGAACTGTCGGCAACGGTGTTCCCCGGAAGGGGAGCCCAGTCAAGAAGTAAATATCCTCCACCACAGTGAAGGGGATCTGCTCTCCTTGCACGAGGAAGCAATGTTGCTCGGGGCTCCACATCTCGAGCAAGAAATGGAGCAAATGCTCCTGGGCCCGTATCAAAGGGCACTCAAAAAACTTTAGCAACCCACTGGATGTTAAAGACGCTCGAACTGCAGGCCTCACATCGGCCACAGCATCTCACAGCTGCGACCAGTCCCGCTCACGCCACCGTACATCCATGATCCCTGCTCGCCACCTGCACACAACCCAGAGTCCTATATTATCTTAGGCAATCATCCAATACATCAAAAAATCTAATTTTTTACCCTGAAACCTTGCCTCAGAGGCATGGTTTTACCACCCACAGGCGCGCACACATGCGCACCTGTTCACTATACAGGCACGCAGGTGTGCGCGCCTGTCTTTCCCACAGGCGCGCTCGTGAGCGTGCCTGTTCACAATACAGGCACGCTCTAGGGCACGCCTGTCATACCCACATGCACACTCGTGAGCGCGCCTGTTCACCGCACAGGCGTGCACTCATGCGCGCCTGTCTACCCCACAGGCGCGCCCCTAGGGCGCACCTTAAATTCCTACACACGCGCATTAATGCACGCGTATTCAATGTACAAGCGCGCACTCATGTGCGCCTTCCATTGAGTCGCCCGCGCATGTGGGCCCATCCTCTACCCAAAACCCCCTAAAACTCCCGTACGACCCCCCGTACCTACCCTACCCAAAAATTGGAAACCTATAGCTATGCAGGATGTTCAGACCACTAACCTGAAACTCGCACGCCGTGAATCGGATACCTCATGCTCTCGGAATCACGCAATCTCCTCTGAATCTGCTCGGAAACTCACTAAAGCAGCAGGTACAAATGAGGTGGCAATGTGGGCCCTACAGCTATATATAGGCCTTTTGCCAAACTTCCACTCACCATTTAGGGAGCCCACGACATCCATTTTTCGAACCGTCTTTAGCCACGGGATCAACGTCCCACCACCTACATCATGATTGTCCCCGGGCCACTTTTCATCCTAAGCCCCCGGGGCGCCTTTTTTTCATATCATGGCCAGGTACGCACGCGCATTGTCACATTTATCTCATACATGTTCATATTTGTTATTATCTTCAGATATGGTTCACTTTGGGTATTTTGTTGTTCTGTGTGCAGGTACTTGGTCATCATCGCTTCACATCATTCCTTTAGGTATATACTCAGCACTGGCATGTAGTCTCTCCCGCTGTATTGCATTTACATTCCCAGTCACACCCCCTGATTTTGGCCTTTAGGATACCCTTTTTCCGGCTCTGCAGTACTCACACCTCCATTTGCATTTTTGGTACTGGTACCCAGTAGTTTTCTTACCCACATGAGTCGTCTCATTCATAGCACCTTTTTGCACTTTTGACACTCATGCTGCTCTTTATTACCCTTTAGGGATGGGAGTCCCGGTAGTCTGTCATCATGTTGCGAATTAACCACATACTTCTTCTCCTCATTTTATTAGCTTCCCATATGGACTCCCAGCACATCGATTTATGGTCATGTTCTTTTCTTTACCTGCACCTCCGCAGGATCATGAACCCATTATTTCATCCACCATCAGTTTGCCCATCTACGAACCTATATTCATTTTACCTACCTCATACAAAAACTCGCCAATGGGTCCCCCACCCTTCATCAGTTTTCCCAGAAATTTCTTCCCTCCCTGGGGCACTCATTTCACACTGGGGCACCCGTTTCTGTATTTTGTACATCTTTCCCACATTTATTCATTATTTATTGTACAAGCGCCTTCATTTTCTATCCTTTACTTTTGTCATCACCGTTGGCGACCTGCTTTCCTTTTTTGGCCACACGCAACCCATGCCACCCTTGGTTGGAGCATTACTTCTCATTTACCCTCGCCGACATCGTCTATACCTTCAGAGTACTACCCAGATCACTTACCTTTCTCCTCTGGATTTGTTCACCTTGTCCTGCCCCTGGCACAACTTATCCCTGATCTCGTCATCCCCCTGACACTCGATCTTGTCACACGGTTGCGGCCATTCATTCTATCATATACCCTCCAACCAAGGGTAGTCTTGAGTCTTCCCATTTCTTGACTTCGTCTGTGTACCTCTGCCACTTCTTCACCACAGTAGATTCCGCAAAGCCCTTTGCATCTGGGAGTCACATCCTCCTTTTGTCGACATCAGCACACTTTTCCAAAAGGGCGACAGTATCTTGATCCTCATTTCCCATTCAATGAGAGATCTCGGATGGCACAGGGGGAACTACCATTGCTCCCTGATGTCGTTGACCCCCATAACATTTGACGCCAACACTTTCTCATGTTGCGGTGGGTCTTACTTTGCGACTATTACAGTCTATCTTATCAGTTGCCGAAGACCTTTGAACTTGGTAGGGCCACCAATGCCCACATCACCGTCGTTGTTTACTTCCGCGACCATTACCGTTGGTTCAGAGTATGTTCCTTTGCAGAATTGTCTTTCGCCTTTATCATTCCGCCCCCGAGGGCGCTGCAGTTGTCTACACCAACACTTCAGACATTTTTTCTTCAGAGTTACATCACACGAGCATGGGGCATGCCCACCTCATTTGTACACACTCGTATATTGATACGCAACTTATGGAAGGTCGGGTTCTACCGGTTCCTTTCTTCTCCAAAGGAGTGCTCTACACAGTCCCACTCTTTCTCTCCCTTACAACACCATTCTCAGTAAAAGAAACATTGATGGATTTCAGCTATACGTTTTGCTCCTAACCTCATCCATCAGGGGGCATCTGTTATCACTGAAATTTCGTCCGCACAGGGCAACAAGAACTATGCATCGTCAACACAGGACTGGAGTCATTCATGGCACAGGATTAATTCCTCAGCATTGCAAAAGGGTCAAAAAACTATACAAATGACCAAAAATTTGAAAGGCGCTTTACATCATCTGGGCGCGCACACACATGCGCGTAACAACAACGTACAAAGCGCGCATATGTGCACAAGGCACGGCTGTTGGGTGAAAAACCCGCGTGCCTACTAAATGGTGCATTTATTGAAATTGGTCGGCCTCCCAACCACTAATGGATCAGCTCCCAAGTCGATTTGACACCAAATCCGAGCTCAATCCTCATGGTGGGTTGTTCAAAGACCTAATTGTGCTCTAAAGAGCCCCTTTTCACATTCTAAAGAGGTTACATAATGATCCAATGCTTGGCTATAAAAAGCCATGAATGACTACCATTTTCTCAAGGAATTCTTTGTATTGTTATGCTGTTGAGATTGCTAAGGACTCATTCTTTGGCAATACACATCACAAGCTGCATTTCATAGAGCTATTCACCCCTCACTTGAGTGAATAAGCTTGGAGTTATTTCACCCACATTTTTCATCTTTTCATTGTAAGGAGAG
>ML828589.1:0-16152 GCA_009831015.1 Picea engelmannii | reverse complement strand
TCTTCATCTATGCATTCTCATCAAGGACAATACATATTATATTACATCAATAATCAATCAATCAATCCTTTAACATCAATCAATCACTTGACATCAATCAATCAAACCATTGGCATCAATGACAACATGATCCAACAGTCCTTCCCTATGTCAATTCTGAATCGCTTCATACCTTTATCTACTTCAAATCTGTTATATATTTTGTGTCATTGATGGGGGATACATCAAGACCCTCCTATGACGAGTCTTTTCATGTTGACTTAAACTCATTATCTGGGAACAATACTAGAAATCATTTAGTACCTTAGAGATTGCATGCCTCATTGGAAGGTTTCTTCGTTTTCAATAGTGGGTTCACATCATTGACCCTTGATTGGAATATTCCATCGAGTGTTCGACTGCAACTCATTTATTCACATTTTTTGGATTGTACTAGGGTACCTTGGGAGTCATTGACATCAATGGTGATTTCCCTCGCACTTGTTAACGGTTTTCATTAATGACCAGTAATCAAGTGGTTTCTACCATGTTCGACTCCGACACCTGTAATCACATGGCTAGATTCGTAATTAGAGATGATGGAAATGAAGGCCCTGGATCTTATCATTTTGGTCCAGGTTGCAACGGAGTATTCACAAGTTTGTATTGACACATAGATCCACTGTGTATGTCTCGTGGATATGGCCGAATTTGAATTCTTTTAGAGCATAGACCCACAGTGTATTCCCGGTGGCTATGCTAAATCATGATGACATGGATCCACGGTGTATTTTTAGTCACCATGACTCATTTGACACTTATGATTAGAGTCACTTGTAGTCTAAGCATGGGAATGCCTACCTCAGAAAATGGTATGTTATTATGCAGATGCTTGATTGTTTGCAGGTTCTCGATCGATGTGCTCCATGTTTTCGACACACACATTCTACAAAGTATTTCAGCTGTCACAAGTTCCAGCTTCATACTTTGGGGGGAATTATGTTACACATTATTTTGGTCACCTCAGTGATCAACTAACAGCATGTGGTCATGTTCCCTAAAAATATTAAGAGAGACTTTCTCCATGAGAAAAGTGATTTGCTTTCCTCTTGCAAAAACCATATCAAGGAAGGTCATCGCACCTTGCTATATGCATGGGGTGCGACAATGCCTAATCTTCGCACTCTTCCCTAAACCTAGATTGCGACGTCATCGCATGTTGCTTGTGCATAGAGTGTGATGATGCTTAAAGCAAAGGAAAAGTCAAAATCCATGAATGTTCTAGAAGGGAATCTTCTAAAAGATGAGGTGGCATCTGATGAATTTGGATATTACTCGCTTCTTTGATTTAGTGGGATCATCCTAATCTCCTCATCCATATCTCTTTCACACTATATAAAGAGGGATCTCTCATGGAAAAGGCTAAGGTTGAATAGGCTAAGATTTGTATGGAGAATTCTACTTGAAATTATGCTTGAGAGATTTGCTTTAGTTCTTCAAGTCAGATTGTGGATCTGTTCACACAGGGGCAAACCCAGGGTTCAATGCTTCAAAAACGCACCAAAAAAACCCTAACTATCGGCCCTTTCGACAACACCTGCGAAGCAGATGAAGTCTCACCCGAGGTAGAGGCAGGGGTGGTTGTAGGACTCAAGTGTCTACAACCTAACTGGGACACAGATCTGTGATCTCAATGCTTTAACAAAGCACTTAGCAGATACCATTCATTATTCCTTAACCCTCTATTCACATCGTAGGTAAAACCCTAATTACAGAACAACGCAGTATTCAACAAGATCTAATCATATCTGACCATTTAGCACATAGCATCAACAGATCTAGCATTCATCCAAGTTATTAAGCACTAAGCTACTATATCAGATGCATCTAACATACATAAAGATGACATCACTAAGCATAAATCACATCAATCACACAAAGGCAATCATAACACGGGATATATGTGGTTCACCCCCACCGTGGGGCTACGTCCACCAAGTCTTAGTCTTCTTTATTATCTTATGTCAATCTTCTTACATGCACAGAGCATCAAAACCAATACCGCATAGGACAGGAGATCTGCACACACCTCGCCAGATCCTCCTTCCCCGAGCTTAGCACAACACAAAGCCTTTCTTACAATCACTTACACTTAGCCCTGCAAGTTATCAATACACAATATGCATAGAGCTAACTCAATCACATAGATCCAACTGCTTACATCACTTTCACTTATCATAATACAACACTTAGCATCGCATACCTCTTAGATCTAGTGTGTTTCTTACATCACCTATATATCTATTTATACATTACAAAAGGGGCCTAAGCATGGGTAAGACCCATGGGCTGACATCCCATACCTGTTACATAAACCCTAAACCCAAAAAGGCTGTAAAAGGGGGCAAGATCTCGCAATCTCCGCTTCGCCTGGTGCTCCGTCTTCGACCAGCCTGTCGAAGTTCCAAAATTGGTCAAACATGACCAGTGTTTCCACAAAACCTGTTCAAGGGCCAACAAGCCCCCAACACTCACCTGTAACTTTTCTCGATTCACTCTGATCTAGGCAAATCTGCCTCAAAGGCCTCGATCTTAGCTTGAGTTGCCTCGACCTGCTACTTCGCCAGAGCCTCCTGATCGGTGAACTCTTGAATAAATTTCTCAGTCACTGGTCCTTCCAAGCATTGTTCTACTGTGGCGACTACTTGTTCTAGTTGTGCACCTTGTCCTTCAATATCCTGAAAAAGTGTACAAGTTTCATCCTGCATTGGCTGGAGCCTCTGGGTCACTTCCATGACTTTACTTTGGATGTCATGGACCTGTTACTGAACCGTGCGATGTTCTTGTGACCTTTTCATCCTCTCGACTGGTGATGGTAGCTTCAATTGTGCTTGCACTATTATTGCTCATGGCTTTGCCTCCTAGAGCTATGACTCCAATGTCCTTAGTTCAGGGTCCTCCGCAAGGCACTCGTAGGTCTGTGCACTTCAACTGCTGAGTTGCTTGCAATCTAAGGCCAATGCCTTGATTCTCTCAACTGCGCTCTGGGCGGTTTCTTCCCTCTGGTCCTGCACTTCCTACGGAGTGCTTGGAATGGCTTGTAGTTATAGTTCTGCCACTCTTGCTTGGAGTTGTTGAATGGCTTCAGTGAGATTCCCCACCTGGATCTTAGTGGTTTCTTCTCCCATCTGTGCTAGGCCCATCACATAGAAAATTTCTCTGGTGATTGATTCTTTAACTCCCATCTGCTCCACGAGCAGTTGTTCTTTCTCCTTCTGGATCTGCTCTCTATCCTCTGCAAACTTCGCCTGGAGGTCATCTTTTTCTTGTTGTGCAACCCGGAGTTACTCTATGGCTTCCTCCCTTGCTTGCTTTAGGGCCTCTATGGCCTTTTATTTTTCCTCCTGGACATGAAGAAGGAAATCCTTTGTCGAGTCTTCTAGTCTACGTAGCTGGGCAGGCTCATCTCCTACTTCTATGTCCCCTGCTGACAATGGTGCAGTAGGCACTACGCAGCTCAAATAAAGAGCCTGTTGTACCCCTTTGAGCTCTGCCTCGATCCTGTCAAACATTGTCTTATGTTTGGCTTCTCTTTGTTGCAAGATGTCCTCTGAGGTATTTAATACAGCGGCAATGATAAGGTCAATATCATCTACCGTGAGCACGATCTAAAAGGGAGGTTTATTGGCTTTTGACTTCTTTCGCGATGAAGTTTTCTTCATGGAACCCTTTATTTTCTTGGATGTCTCAGTCTCTGTGATGGGATCCTTAGGCGGTGTCACTTTTCCATGTTCTTGTTTGTTTTCTTCCCCTTCATCCTCTTCTTTGTCTACTTCATCACCTCCTCCTCCTTCAGGTGAATCTGGTGTAGTTTCCTTTGATGAGCTACTCAATTCATGTACCTCTTCCTTCTTTTTCTTCTTCTTGTTGTTGGGTGCATCATATTCTTCGTGAGTGACCATAGGGTTTCTGATGAGGTTGGGGTCAGAGAGTTTTGCCTGGTCAACTAGTACAAGGAACTCTACAAGCCATTCCTTGGTTATTTCTTCCATGTCTTGCTCTATGAGTTTGTAATAGGACTAGAGCTCTTCTTTTTGTTTGTCTTCGTGCGTAGTGATATAAATGAAATTCCTATCTACATGGAACTTCACAAGTGGCTTGAACCTATGCAGGGTATTCGACATCATGCGAGGGAAAGATTCAATGGCCCTTTTCAAATGTAGATAATAGGTGTGGAACACTTCATTTGACTGCCATTGTTTTTCCATGTCACTCGAATACCAGAGCGTAGTGAACTTCGCAGCTAGTGGTTCAGATGGCTCAATTTCAGGGAAGGTCGCTCCTTCCAACATCTCCCAAACAATGAAGGCAATGAGGATCAACAGCCAATTGAAATGGAACTCATAGCCCTGATCCTGAGCTTCGCGACATTCTTTCTCTAACTGGTTGACGAGGTAGCTCGCCTAGTTCATTTGCAGCCCTTCAACACATTTTCCTGCGAGGTCAACAACAAACTCTATGACCTGCGTTGGCCTATTCTTCCTGACAAGCTTACCAGCGATCAACTAGAAAGCTAGGCACATTGCGCCATTCTAGATGGAGGCTACCTTATATCCCTGCTTCCCCTTCTCCACATCGCAATAGGTGTCTTTTATTGTTTGTGTCAAGGCCTGATCTACAGCCTTCCCTGGGTAAAAGTCTTATGGATCTATTCCTTGCATGCTCAATCCGGTGATCTGGTGGATCAGCATTGGATCTACTGTGATGCACCTATCCAACTGATCCGGATTATTTTTGGCACGAAATGAGAGCGGAGATATAATAAAGAAATGCACAGAGATATTGCATATATCCAATAATATAACATAGATGTATCAGAGATGCAACCATAAACATAGATATACAGTAATACATGATTTCTATTAATCAAATAAATGTACATAGACTGTAAAAATACAGAGTGAAAGACTCGCTAGAATGGTGGCAGCTTATCTCTGAGAAGAGATGTGACGGCTACTCGCATTTGCAAGAAGATGGTTACAATGAGGCTCTGAAGGCCTTTTTACAATAAACAAGAATTCCAAAAGTGCTAGACATCCAAAAACCTAACCCTAGGAGATTAAGCGCCAAAAGTCATGTGGGCCCCGTTTGGGTAAGTTGGTGCATCAACTTCCCGGGGTCGTAACTTTTGCATACGATCTTCGTTTTAGGCGTATGATAGCTCGTTGGGAAGATCTATCTAATGCCTACAACGCTCGAGACAAAATAGCATCGTTGTGAGAGCAACATACCCAAAAAAAACATCGTTTAGGGCCTCAAAATGGCCCCAAAAGTTCAGGACCCGAAAAAACTGCTAAAAATAGTAAATTACCAAAATTGCCAGAAACATGTTTTGGGCCAGTCGAAAAAGGTGGGTGGCTACCGATATCCATCTAGATCAATCCTCCCTCCTTAGGAAGCAATGGTCTCCATTGCGTTGAGTTCCCGGGGGAGAGGGGAAAGCGATTGTTGAATCTGAATCTTGGTGAGTTGCTTGCCTTGTTGGAACTGTCGCGCTACTTGGTTTCTTGAAGGTCGTCACAAACTTGTGGCTGGAAGGGTTGGACCTTTTTAACCAGTTTGGCTACATGATATGACTATGTGCAGAAGGAATCTTTTTGCTTTGCTGCAACCTTGTCGACCTACTTCTGGTGGATAGAAGGTGCTTGGGGCAAGGTTGTAGTGGTTGCAGTGTCCTTTTGTTCTCCTTTTGAACAGATAGTGGAGAAGATGAATTTTGTAGTATGAGATACTACCTTGCGGCACTGTTTAGGTGGGGCAATAGTTAGAACTACCTCTGGTATCCTGTAGAGATGACTCCCCAGAGTAATAATGACACTACGGGGTCGAGACTCATAGATAGCATGGCGTTTCCACATATATGGTTGGCCCAAGAGAACATCACAAACATCCAGTGGGACAACATCACATAATACCTCATCCTTGAAGGATTGGATGCCGTATGACAATCGACATTGTTGGTTGACACGGAGATCTCGTCTTTGCCGAAGCCACCCGATGTTGTATGGTTGCGGGTGTGGTGTTGTTGACAATCCCAACTATTTGATGACCTCTTCTGAGATGAGGTTCTTCTGGCTTCCGCTATCAACAATAAAATGCAGTGGGGTCCCCTTCACCCACATATATGAATGAAAAAGGCACTCCCCCTCTTCAGGATCTGTTGGTTCTTCTGGTTGAATTGTTGCGATCGCGACAATAGCAGTGGGGTCTGCGTCAATGATCTGTCCTTTACCATTATTTTCAGAATCAGATTCTGAATCAGGGTTCGACTCTTTGTCTTTGATCTCGGCCACCAATGACTATTTTGAGTGACATTCATCGGTGTTGTGCCAAGGTCTTTTATGGAAATCACACCATTTTTCGGTGTCCTTCTTTGTCTTCCCGTGACCCTTCTTTTCCTGTGTCTTGGACTGGTTTTCAGGAGATTGTTTGTTAGGGCCGTCTTTGTCATACTTTGGTTGTTGCGGATTTGCGGACCTGAATTCCTGTTTGTTCTGGTGCTTAAATTTCTGCTCAATTTTAGCAGCATATCGATAATCAGGACCGAGTGATGAGATGTCCAGAAAATCCATTTCATTCTGGATGTATCTGTGTAGAGCCCCACGGTATTTCAGAACCAAATGTCGCTCGGAGTCTTTGATACCTATCTTGGTGCACAAGGTATGGAAGGTATTGGTGAACTCCGGAACTGTTTGGCCCCTCTCTTGTCGCAGTGTAGTCCATCTCATGTACTGGTCCTCATAGTTGCCAACAGGGTAATACTGTTCTTTTACCACATCCACAAAAAAATCCCAAGTGGGATCGGCCCCATATATTCCAGACTCCTCTGTGGAACTTTGCTCCCAACAAGTTTCCCACCAATGTTTGACATGAGGGAGAGCTTTAAGTAGTGCAAAGGTGATCTTTTCTTTGTCGGAAAAATTGTGAACAGAGAAATAACCTTCTAGCAGATTTAACCATTTATCTAGGGCATCTGCATCTATTTGACCTTCAAATACGGGAATATCAAAATTAACCTGTACCTTGAAAGGCAAGTTTCCTCCAAAGTGGCCACTTGATGAAGATGCGCCTGATGCTATCGGCAGGTGTTGAAGGATGTGGGCAAAATTCTCCATCATTTCATCCCTCTATCGCGTGAGAGCTTGCTCAAGCAACAGATTGATAGGATCATCTACTCCATTGCTTTTCTTTTCTTCCGCCATTGAGGGTTTCTTGGGTGTGCGAGAGCAATTTTCTTCAAGAGAGACAAGCTCGAGACCCAACTTTCTATACTCAGACCTCGTCGGGGACATGCACTGAAAAAACGATCAAGAGCAACCTGCTTTGATACCACTGATCCGGATTATTTTCAGCATGAAATGAGAGCGGAGATATAATAAATAAATGCACAGAGATATTGTTTATATCCAATAATATAACATAAATGTATCAGAGATGCAACCATAAACACAGATATACAGTAATACACGATTTCTATTAATCAAAGAAATGTACAGAGACTGTAAAAATACAGAGTGAAAGACTCGCTAGAATGGTGGCAGCTTATCTCTGAGAAGAGATGTGACGGATACTCGCATTCGCAAGAAGATGATTACAATGAGGCTCTGAAGGCCTTTTTACAATAAACGGGAATGCCAAAAGTCATGTGGGCCCCGTTTGGGTAAGTTGGTGCATCAACTTCCCGGGGTCGTAACTTTTGCATACGATCTTCGTTTTAGGCGTATGATAGCTCGTTGGGAAGATCTATCCGAGGCCTACAACACTCGAGACAAAATAGCATCGTAGATGGTATTTTGTGAGAGCAACATACCCAAAAAAAACATCGTTTAGGGCCTCAGAATGGCCCCGGAAGTTCAGGACCCGAAAAAACTGCTAAAAATAGTAAATTACCAAAATTGCCAGAAACATGTTTTAGGACAATTGGAAAAGGTGGGTGGCCACCGATATCCACCTGGATCACCAACCATAGGTAACCACAATGGAAACATGACAACAAGAGCTTAATGCATGCATTAACCTCCTGATGTCTTCTGAAGTGTGGTAACTTCATTACATTGAGGATGATTGATCTTGCGATGTCCATGGTCCACGGCTGGGGGATTATCTTCGAATTATTCCCCGTTGTCTTGGTCAAATACTTGTGTTGTGTGAGCATGTCATAGTTCTTACGGTCTCCTAAGTTGAAGTCACTGATATTCGACGTCATAATCTGGACTAACTACAGTCCAACTGTGTGTATCCCCTTCAA
This sequence comes from Picea engelmannii, assembly GCA_009831015.1. Classification (NCBI taxonomy): domain Eukaryota; kingdom Viridiplantae; phylum Streptophyta; class Pinopsida; order Pinales; family Pinaceae; genus Picea; species Picea engelmannii. The sequence continues at coordinate 7,865 of ML828589.1, read as the reverse complement.
GAGGTACGCAGTGATTAATGTGTAGTCGAATTCCCTTGGGATGTTGTCACGACTCATCATGCCAACCAGAGGTGAGATTTAGTCGGGCAGGATTGATGGGATGAGCTTTGCATTCGCCAAGTCATCACGATGCTTAGTTCATTTCTCTGTCGTAGTTCAGGAGGGCCTAGATCGACGTGCAGTCGATGGGGATGCTTGCACTCCTCTTGTCGATGAAGCTTGTACTCTTGTGGACATGACCTTCTCAGCCATGAGGTCTATGAGAATCTATTCTACAGATTTCTCTACTACGCTAAAGCCACCCGACATACACACTCGAGATCAGATATCTTGGGTCGGTGCACAAGTAATCAAGGTAGCAGAATGGATGGCAAGGTCTCAATAAGCACAGCGTGGTAATAGTCAGCTCTTTGTGGGCTCGAATAATCACAATTGGAAAAAGTGTCCACGGTAAGACATTTGACGGGCTAAATAGCTAACATCGTAACGGACTCGTCCAATGGGCAGGAATGCCTCAATCAATACAATTCCATCCGTTATGGTGTGGTCCCAATGGTCCAATGGTGAACGTTCCGGCAATAATTGTGTTTCTAGTCATTTTGGAGCATCGTTCTAATGGTTGGGATGCCTCCAACGGTCATATTGCTTTGTCGTGGCGAAGTTCCATTCGGTGTTGTTCTGCAATTCCGGTGAGGTTCAGGTTCTGCAAGTCTGCCTTCTGTGAATTCCTCTCTAGAACCTCTTGCAAATTTTCTAGCTTTGCTTTCTTCTTACTGAGCTTTCTAGATTTCTTTCCTGTGATCTTTGTCTCTGGATTCCTCTTTCCATTATTGTTCTTACATTTTCTTAGAATAGTAACTTCGCATTGTTGAGGATATTTCACAAGGTTCGAGAATAATACTTCTTCTCTTACTGCTTCTGGAGTAGGTGCTCTACTCTCCTACATGGACAAGTTCTCTAAGTCTTCTTGCGTTCTTTCAACTTTGACAGCTAGGTCTCTGGCCCTTAGTTGCTTTTGACGTGTCCTCTTGTTCTTTTATTAAGCACGCTATTCTCTTAGCCATGAAATCCCTTAATTCTTGTTTTTTCTATTCTATAGCTTCCTCTTCTTCTCTCCTTCAGATCTGATCTCTCTCAATCCAAGTCTATCCTAACAAAAGTGAAAAGGGAGCGTTGTTCTCAGCAAACTTAATGACCTCAAATTCTTCTTATGTTGATATTCCATGAGAAACCATAGGTACATGGGCAAGTCTTCCACATAGGGTTATCATCTTTCCTTTAAACAATCCTATTCCTCCCAATGAAGGAATCATAGCAGGGTTACCTAAGATCTCCCAAGTACTTTCTATCATAATTTTCACTTGTGTTTCTGCATCCAATATACAGTCTATGTCGAAGTCTCCAAGTCTTGTTTCTATGCACTCTTTCTCTTTTAAAATCTCTAATAAATTGATGTCTCTGTGATCATTCAGTGTTTCTTTCATCTGCAATAATATAGCCTCTGGTTCTTTCTGGTTCTTTAGCATATTCTTAGTCCCTGGACCTTCCTCATGGTTTTCTTGTCTCATATTCATATTCTCAACTTTAGAAATAATTCTAGGACAATCCAAAACTTCATGTCCAGTATCTTTACAACAAAGGCAAATAGGACTTTTACCAGGGAATTCCTTAGCAAGATGTCTCGGTATTCTGCAATTATAACATAATGCCAATCCTCTCTTTCTCTTAAACGATCCCCAACCTTTCTTGTACTGCGCACTGGGATCATAGTGATGGACCTGCAAAAAATCCTTTCTATGATACTGCATCCACTTGTTAGTCCAAAAATTCTTTCTACGCATAGGGATAACATATCTTTCACTATTTTTATCAAATATATTCATATCATATCTTCTTTCTTCTAGTTGTGCCATAGTTTTCAGACTAGGACCAACTCTATCAAACATACCTAGATCCATTCTTTCGAAGCAAAAATTTCCACTTATCTTACCTTTATCAGAGCACCAAGATTTAAGATCTTACCTCTTTTCTTCAGATCGGACTTCTCTTCTTAGCAGAGAGCTTCACAAGTCAAGTTTTAGTCCTAGAAATCATAGTTTTAGTACCAACAACGGAACCATTTGTTTGCATAGGGGTAGACCCAAGGTTCAACGCTTCAACATCGCACCAACAAAACCCTAACTACCAGCCCTTTCGGTAACACCTGCGAAGCAGATGAAGTCTCACTCGAGGTAGAGGCAGGGGTGGTTGCAGGACTCAAGTTTCTACAACCTAGCTAGGACAAAGATCTATGATCTCAATGATTTAACAGAGCACTTAGCAGCTACCATTCATTAGTCCTTAACCCTTTATTCACATCACAAGTAAAACCCTAATTACAGAACAACGCAATAGTCAACAAGATCTAAGCATTTCTGACCATTTAGAACATATCATCAACAGATCTAGCATTCATCCAAGTTATTAAGCACTAAGCTACTATATCATATGCATCTAACCTACATATTAAGTTTAAGGCGAAGTGTGTATTATGTTATGTTTTATTCTAGTTTCATGTGGAATTTAGGGAGATCTATTTGTGGCTGCACTTACCGATTAGTCCGATAACAGATGTATTTAGAGTGTGATACCCAAGTGGAAGTGACAGATTTGGTCTAAGAGAAAGTGGTGTTCCAATAGGAGCTTGAGTGATTACTGCACTTCCGGTAGAAACAAGTGTAGCTTGTGGGATCATGGTAGAGTTAGCAAGTCGGAGAGGGATAATTCTATGAGAACCAACCAACAATTGGTATGAGACTGTGACAATGTTAATGGTCATGCCAATAAAATTATCCCAAGGGTACTGTATAGGTAGTGGAAGTCATAGGCATATGTGATTCCATAGGTTGATTAGAGTTCATCTGGCGTAGATGACTCATTCCTATTTTTTCAAAAATTTATTGTCCCAAAGACGTTCTCCAAAGAGAATGAATAGGACCAGAAGAGCTACGATCAAAATTTCCAGTAGTATGAACTGAAGTTCTAAATGACTCACTCTAACTCTGCGTGAGGTCCATTAGGTATTCCAGTATAATATTCAACAACAATGTCTCTCAATAAATTTATCCAGAGAAAAAGTGGGTCTCGTGCAACACTCAATAACGGATTTATGGGAAGTATAGATTCCTCCAATGGAGTAGAACTTCCAATATCAGAGGCTACGTCGTTATTGACTTCTCCTTTGGAGAACCCTATGGTGAGTTAGGGAGAAAAGGAGTATATTCTTCCAGATCTTCCTAAGGTAACCCTTGCATCCTATGTGAACGGAAAGGGCCGATGTTGGCCACACTAAATAAAGAATGAAATAAAGCTAAGGCCAACTAGAGAAACAAACAACACTCACTAATAAAATCTAGATATCAAACATGCAAACAAACCTTCTTATTTCTAAGTCACAGTTGGTGATGAAATCCAACGTCGCGAAATCAAGACAAGAAGGGGCTGGGATAAAGTGGGTGGAAAAGTTACATTGACGACATGCTTGATGGACTTACACCCTGGTGCAAGCTCCCACACATAATTGTGGGTATACCCTCCAAGGATCCCGAGTGAGTTTGGCCAACGTCGATTCCAGGTACCATGAAGACTTTCCCCTCCACAGTCACCTCGTGTAAAGACTCTAAAGAGATAGGCCACTAAAGTTACCAATTATGACAATGATTCCTAGGGAAGCAGTCGACAGTCCGATCCACATGCAAGGGTAGGGTATCTAAGCCCGAAATCAACTCGAGAAGGTTCCCACGGGATTTTCTTCTCGAGTGACCCCCAATAATATGCACAATCTCTACACTAAGACCAAAAAAGCAGGGTGAGTAACTCTATTTTTCCTAATGCGACCTCATGATTGACCCTTGTGTTATAAGGGCTTCCCAGGACAAAATGTAGAAAGTGGATTTGTACTCTCCTTATCACAAGATATTATTGTGTTCTTTGATTCTTTGGAGAGTGTGCCTTACAACCTATGCCAAAGCGCTATCCTAGATAATGTTGGTGTAGAAAAGTTCTAGAAAATAAAAGTTGCTAATAAATTTTAAAATTACGTTGTATTTGAAAGGTTGTTGTTTACTCAAAAAGGGAAACAGAAGTGAAACTGATGATATATTTGACCTTGACCCAATAAGATGCAAAAAGATATGAAATGCAAATGTTTCATTCAATGAAGTGAAATTACAGTAGGGGGGGAGGTTTTTCTTTTCCAGAATACAAAAGCTACCAAGCACAGTTTCTCTATCTTTGAATGATATAGATTCCAAACAACCAAAACTAATAACTTTTCCAATTTCTCTTTTCAACAAATATATGAATGCAAAAATTTCTTACAACGACTACTAAAAAGAAGAATAAACTTTGTTTCTTTCCTTTTAAAATTAGAACTGAGATGTAATGAAGAAAAGAAATATTGGTCTAAGAAAACTAGTGCACTCTCAACACTATTCCCAAATCAAACTCACAATGCAAACAAAAAATGAAATGATAAGAAAACCTTTTGTCGAATGGAAAAAAAAATTGTCTCTTAATCAATCAACAATCCAGAAGGTAAAATCAATCGAAAACTCAAAATAAATCAAGGACTACTTATCAAACAAGCACCCAGGAACAAAATCTTGAGATTATACCCTTGTGACAAGAAGTCAAGAAACAAAAATTGCAAAGCTTGTAAAGAAGACTTTCAATCCTTGAAAATCAATCAAATCCAGGATTAAAAGTTGTAAACCATTCATTCACTAGTACCAAAAGTTCATCCTAGGTAGTAAAGACAAATCTGGGCAAAGAAAATAAATTTGACTGTCACCCACCAATTCCTACAGGAATCATCGCAAGCTGTAGAGGAGTACAGTGTGACGATCTAGGATCGTCGCAGGATGTCAACAAGGCACAGTGCGACGTCGTCGCTCTGGTCTGCACAAGTAGAGTGCGACGACAAGTAATCATCGCAAGTTGTCAATAGGACACAATGCGACGATCTTTGAATAAAAATAAAAATGGGAAAAATAACAAAATTTATCAATGAACTTTCAAGATCAGAGAGTCAAGATGGATCACCCACAGACTCAGAGAATGAAATTGATCAAAAGAAGGCAGGATCAAATCAAAAACCAAAAAGAGGTTGTATCCCCAGTATGGTCGCCAATTTTGTTATCAGACAAATCGGTAAGTGCGGACACAAACTAATATCCCTAACTTCCACAGGAAGCTAGAACAAAATAAGACAGAATACAAACTTCACCTTAGACTCCATTGTCATATAAACTAGTTCAGAGAGGAATGAGTGACATACCTTTTAAATGACGCTTGATCTTCGCTAGTGTCGTCTTTGTCGCTACATCATTGGATTTGCAGGATGGTGAACCTCTTTAAGAAGCACAAACCAACCAAGAGAGAGAGAAAAAAGATATATATATTCCAATGAATTCTATGTATAAGATCAAGGAGTTATACAATAAAAGCCAAGGCACCTTTATAGGGAAGAAATGTATTGTTGTATTATATTAAAATGGAAAGTGGAGAATACAACCCATGCCTTGATGTTGCAAGATCTCTTTTAATGGATATTTTCTCCAACACACACACCTTTGATCCAATGCCTTTGATGAAGAAGATCCACAATCTGACTTAGAGAGCTAAAGCAAAGCTATCTCAAGTATAATCTATAGCAGAACTCTTCATGCATATGTAAACCTTAGCCTTTTCAACCTTAGCCTTTTTCATGAGAGGTCCCTCTTTATATAAGGTGAAAGAGGGATGGATGAGGAGATTAAGATGATCCCACTAAATCAGAGAAGCGAGTAAGATCCAAACTGATCAGAGGCCACCTCATCTTCTAGAAGATTCCCTTCTAGAACATTCATGAATTTTGACTTTTCCCTTGCTTAAGCATCGTTGCACCCTATGTACAAGCATCCTGCCACGAAGCCGCAGTCCATATTTGGTGCAGAGTGCGATGATCAAGCATCATCGCACCCCAATCATAGAGTAGGGTGCGATGATCTTCCTTGTCATAGTTTTTGAGGGAGGAAAAGAAAATCATTCTTCTCATGGAGAAAGTCTCTTTTAATATTTTCAGGGAACATGGCAGTGAGTTAAGCACATGTCGTCATTTGATCACCAGGGTGACCAAAATAATGTGTAAGATTCATGGAACCAATAGTTGATCGAGGAATGTCCCCGAGGTGTAGGACAGTCGGTGACGGAGTGTGTTGTTAAGCCACTCTGTGATGTTAAATTCATCGGTTCGAAACCTGCGGGGACAAAAAATCCAACCATGTTAAGGGTTGGTGTGGCTCAGGCCGAGTGCAATCCCCGGGTGATTTTGACGGCTTAGATGCCCCTGAGTCGCGGTTTCTCAAGCCACAGGTTAATCGTGTAGCCAACAGGTTCCACAAAAATTAACAAACAAAAAAAAATAGTTGATCGAGGAATAAATACATGAAGGTCAATATACTTGCAGGTAAGACTATCCTAGATGGATAATACGCACCATGTGATTTCCTGTGATATATGGTACACCATGTAGTTTCTCACGATTGAGGATATATGGACCTATGAAGTTGGAGGACCCTCAAGAATATTCTAGAAGCCTCTAGAAGGTCATCAAGAAGCTTGACCAGTCAAAGTGGTTGCAAAAAGATTAATTAATTGTTGAAAGATTAATTATTTTAAGGATTAATTAAATATCAAAAAAGATTAATTAATTATTACAGGGATAATTAATTATTGCATGCCATTATCGAAAAAGAAGAGTCCAAGTTTAGATGTTGTAAGATTGGTTGTCATTGATGTCAACTCTTAAACAAAGTTCCATGTCGAAGCAAAGTGGAAATAAACAAAAGATAATTAATTATTGCATGGATAATTGATTATTGCATTTGATTTGCATGGAAGTTGCATGTCATTAAAAAAATTGTCTATATAACACAAAGAAGATTCCATTGCAAATCACTTCTGTGTATTCGCTTCTAAGAATACAGGTTGGAGATCTGGGGCAATGAGTCGAAGACAGATAATTCAAGTGAAGTAAAGAGTTTGCAAGAGCTGAGAGTAAGGAGAAGGGGTTTCATACATGAATTTCTTGAGTATATCCACGAGTTTCAGGAATAAAAGTCCGGACATCTGTGGGCTGCAGTGAGGAAAAGCACGAATACCCATGAAAGACAGTACACACAGTTGTGAACCTGTGAGGAAAAATCCAAGAAGATCAGGGATCAGTTCAGCTTCAGAATAAAGGTATGTCTTCCTGAGTGTGTTAGGGATTTATTCTGAATAAATCAAGAACATGTATGTCTCAGTGAGTTATGAGCACTTGATTTGAAGAACTCTTTTGTGTATTTTGGTATGAGGTATATGTGGTTGTTGTCTTGATGAGATATTGATATCAGTAACAACAATAGAGGTATCAAGAAAAAAAACAACAACAGGTTATCGATTACGGCAGCAGAGGTAGTGACAAAGTTGTCTACATTTATATTTCAAGGCGGTTGGATGGGGCAAGGAAAGGGGGTTGTAGCCTCCTTATGGTTGGAGCCAGAAAATTAGGGAGTTGGAGCTTCCTTCGGGGTGTAGCCTATAAATAGGGGGTTGGAACCTCTTTCCAGTTGTAGGTGGAGAAATAGGAAGTTGGTGCTTCCAATGAATGTACTATTTGACAAATAAGAAAAGCATTCTGTGGTTTTTTCTCGCATTGAGTTTCCACGTAAAACTTCAGTGTACTGTGTTTATGTGTCGTTTATGCATTGATTTATGGTACTGATGCTATATTGAATACTCATTGAATATCATTGAATATTTATATTGTAGTTAAAGAAAGAAAAGTACTAATATTGATTCAC
>ML828588.1:36836-59386 GCA_009831015.1 Picea engelmannii | reverse complement strand
ACACACACACACACATCAATATATGTCAACATAAAAATATATAATCATATAAAATAATTATGTTATATCACCCTACATAGACTAAACAATCTACACCAAATAATTTAAGGTGATACACTTATGTAATCTTAAGAATGAAAAATATTTCATCTTAAAACACACCTATCAAATTTTAAGTAGATATATGATCAACTAGACATTTCATTTAGAAAGAAGACTAAAAATAAGCATATTATGTGTGATCTCTTTTTCAAATTAATAAATGGAAGTGTATTAACTTCTCTTTCTATAATACCATAAAAATGATTTGATTGATTGCGATGGTTAATAAAACTTGCACTATGCTCATGGCACACAAATGTGACTTGATAGAGTTTTTATTGATTTCTTCTTCATCACAAAGGTGATTTGGAACATGTCCTGAGTCAATATAACCATTCATTCTTATAGAAATGTTGCTTCTTTTGTGAAGTACTTTTCCCATTGGGTTAATTAGGTTAAAGGTGAAAGAGTAGAAGAAAATGATAATTTGCTAAGTTTCAACATAGTTTCCTTATTTATTAAGATCCCAATGGATGAAGCCACAAAGCTCATTGGTGATTTAAGGAATAGCAGAACAAAAGTATTAGTAAAATTCTTCTTGAAATCCACCTATTTCAGCTTTTGTGGGGTTGTTTATGAACATATATAGGGGATTGTAATGGGGTCCCCATTATCCCCCATCATCATGAATCTATGCATGGAGGACTTCGAGAGAAACGAATTAGATTCCTTTCTTTTGAAATCAAAGTTATGGAAGTAGTATGTAGACGATACCAACATCAACTAGCCTCATGGGAGGGAAATTCCAAATTAATTTCTTGATCATTTCAATAACCAAAATAATAATATCAAATTCACAATGGAAGTGGAAGAAAACATATGTATTCCTTTCTTTGACATTCTCATCACTAATAATGATATTGACTCTTTGCTCGCTAGGTTTATAGAAATAAAATGCACACTAACAAACACTTTCATGTTGAGTTGAACCACTATCCATGTAATACCCCCGCGTTGACCCCCAGTTGTAAAAAATACATACAATTTATAGGCTGGTTAGCTAGGATATTTTGGGCCAGAGAGTCTTTGTATATATGTTTTGAGGCCAGAGTGCCTATGTGATTTAGGTCAAGAATCTTATGTGTTGAAAGGCCAACGCCTATCATTGTAATATGTAATCACACTCGATTATATTAATAAAATACATCACTATTGAAAACCAATCAGACAAAAAGAGTGTGGGGCGCTAGAAATCCACTAGAGGGAAAGGGGGCTAAGAGTCTAGGAAGAGGGGATAAGTCAATGGGGGGCTTAAGCCAAGGGAGTAATATAATATATTATTCCTAAAGTTTAAATTATGTGAAATATTTTATCCTAAATTTCTAAAGCTGGGGAACATATCACCAAGTGGATTCAATGTAGTTCCTAGAATGAAAAGTGTCAAGTTGGGAACACGCATACATAATGTGGGAACTTAGTGTAATTTCCAATGATCATCATCATTCTCACAATCATTCTTGCAATTAACTCGCTCATCTCATCCATTAGTCGTATCTATGCTTTGAGAGATTTGAAATTGATTGTACCTAGTAATTCCTCGGTGATTTGGGTTGAAGAAGCAGGTTTTCATGACTGTGAGCATTCTCTCTGGTGAGAGAATTGTAGGGAACTATTTTCCTTGTGTGTTGGGCAAGTGGGTGTTGCAATTCTTAGAGTATCCTTTTGTTCTAGGTGTTAAATAGCTCTAATACTTCTTGTCCAACTTGTTGCTAAAGCCCTCGAAGGGAAGTTGGAAATTCGAAGGATTGTTGAGCAGAGAAGGGTACACTTCTTGGGGTGGGACATGCTATGGGGAATGAGAGGTTGTGAGCTAGGAATGGTTTTTGGAGTTGGTACCTTGGACTAGGCTTAATTATGTTGTCTGTTAGACCTTATTTTGTCTTAGGAAGCCTTTTCCTTGGTGGAGTTTTAGCCCCAACTCGGGGGTGACCTACTGTTAAGAGTTTATGAACAACAGAGTCTATGGATGGGAGGAATGTTTGAGGTCTGTAGCCAATCAATGATTTAAAAAAAAAGATAAGTGTCTTTTATGTGTTTGTTATGAATGTTGTGCAATTAATTATGTCATTTATGTTATGGTATTACTGTTATAATTATGCTTAAGTATTATTTTTTGTTGGGATGCATGTTTGTTCATATGTAGAGAATATTTGTTAATTAAATGGTATCAGAGAGGAAATATTTTGTGTGTCATGGCCCAAATGGGGTAGGGGATGCTACATTGTGGTATCATAGCCACAGGTTCAATATTGAGCCTACATGGGCTAGAGATAGAGCGTTGAAGTTGAATTACAGGTTTAAAGTTCAAAGTACGCCTGCAATCTATTTGTTAAAATTTCTCTAAGAAAAAAATCGGAATCTCCCTGTAATTTTAGAAATTTGAGCTCGAGGGTTTAAAACTTCACATTTTAACTCCTAGTTGAATGTTTTGAGGCATGGAACCAGCCGAATTTCAAATTTTCATAGCATCCATGGAGAAATTGGGTGAAAATTGGGCAAAAGCTCCAATTTTTGTAGTGAAATGCATGGATAATTCAACGTGGAAGAGTCAAATTTCGTGTGCATAGGTCAAAATGACATGCACATGGTCTGAATTGGACACAATGAACTTAACTTTTTCGTACGATGATGTCAACAATGATGTGGAGCCACATGTCAGGTGATGTGTACTATCGCGGTGGCAGGTCCATGGTGGCATGCTGTAAGGAAAAAGTGGCGGGTGATGTGGAACCACGACAGAAGGGGCACTTTCCTAATCCATGGAGTAGTGATTTCAGGGGGTTCCCTTGGTGGTTTTGGAAACCACCAGAGGGGAGGATGAAATCAACAAGAGGCCACCACCTCACCATGACAAAAACCAGGTGTGATCCATTTAAGACCCCCATCTCTTTGTTAATGGTTGGAAAGTTGGAGGGGGGGAGGAGAAAAATACGATCACAACAATTGATATAATTCGAACCCCAACCATTCTCCACCATCCAATTGGAGGGACAAGAAAGTTCATGCACCAGGGAAAATGGGTGCAGGATGGGGCTTGCCCATCCCCGTTGTTGGAATATTCACCATTACTGAGAGGTGGGGGTGAATCAGTATGAGCACCTTTTATCACTTTTAACCACAATATAGAAACTTCAACTTTATTAGCGATTTTCAATAGTTTATCATTATCATTCAATATATCATCAATAGTATAAATCAACAGTGCATAACAAGTAACCACAGATACAAAGTGCACCAAAATTTACGTGGAAACCCAAATGGGAGAAAACCATGGAATTTTTTCTTATATATATTAAATATTACATTCTTAGGAAGCACCAACTTCCAAATTATCCAACACTAATTTGAAGGAGGCGCCAACCCCCTTGTTTACAAACACCAACTTGAAGGAAGCACCAACTCCTTGAGTTCTCTGGCACCAACCGGAAAGAGGCTACGACCCCTTGATTTACAGGAACCGACCTAAAGGGAGCACCAACTCCCTGAGTTCTCTGGGACCAAATGGAAGGAGGGTACAACCCCCTTTCTTTTCCCCATCCTTCCGCCCTAAAATATAAGTGTATACTCACTGTAACTTGATCAACTTGTAACTTCCACTGTCACATCAACCTATGACTACGACTGTCACATAAACCAACCTATCACTTTCCCTGTCACATCAACCTATGACTACCATTGTCACATCAACCAACCTGTCACTTTCATTGTCACATCAACCAACCTCTCACTGATGATCAACCAATCATCCAACCTGTCATTGTCTCTATCATTGATATACCATCATCAACTAATCAATCCACTCAGATGGATACAAAAACCATCACCAAATAATGTACATCAATCATCAACCATGTACATCAACCTGTATCATCAATGCATCAACCATGAACATCAACCTGTACCATACCATGTATATCAAACATGTACATCAACCTATATCATACCATGTACATCAATCTATACCATACCATCAACCATGTGCCAACATGTACTATAAACCATGTACCATGAAATTTACCTCAAATATATACCATATCACTCATGATATGTCTCAATCATGCCATACACCATGTACCAAAACATACAATTCATGTACCTCAAACATGTGCCATAACGATATCAAGAAGTGCCTCAAACATGCATCAATATCCCTATGAAATGTACCCCATACATGTGCCACCATATACCAAGTGTGTATCTCAACCATGTAATATCATCACCATAACATATACCAAACCATATACCAAGATGTACTTCTAACAATGTATCATATCATCACCAAAGTGTACCATATCATGTCCCCTCATCGCCATGCCTCAAGCATGTACTATACCATGACAAGCATAACCCTCAAAACAAGCACATAAGCATACATGTAACCCTGTAGACACCCATTATATCATATAATAGATAAGTAGACCAACATGGGCATCAAGAACCTAGTACCAACATCTCTCACTAGTGTTGTCTTGTCCTATCGAGACTAACACCTCTTGTCACATGGGGCCTCACGTGACAGGCACTAGGCAACCCGCAGGGGTGCCTTGTGGGACACTAGTTGTCTAACCCGCGGGGGTGCCTTGTGGGACACTAGTTGTCTAACTCGTGGGGGTCAACAAAATTAAGGTTTCCTAAAAAAATCCCGCTCTCCTCTGCAAACCTGAAACTCTCGCATTTCTCACTCTTTCGCTACCTCATATTTTGTCATCGCAAACTTGCCAAAAGATCACTTGCTCACTTAGAGATATCTAATAGAATGTATGAGTGAATGTGCTTGTGAGAGACTTCTTGAGGTGTATATATACTTTTTCTAAGTAACCTCTCTCCTTAACTTTAGGGCTTCTAGTACTTTCTTGTTACAACCACTTTATCCTTTCATTAATGACTTGTAACCATCTAGGGGCTTCTTGACCATTCTTCAGGGCTTCCAACTTCATGAGGGCATATCTCCCTAACTGTGAGGAACCACGTGGTGTGCCACCTATCAATAGAAATGACATGATGATTACTATCCATATATGAATGTATTACTTACATTTACATTGTCATTCATGTCCTTATTCCTCAATCAACTTCAGGTTCCATAACCACACCTCTGGGGCTTATTGCACCCATCACATCTGTTGACATCAACCACTCTTTTTGACATTAATGAAAACTAACTTACCAACAATATTGACCACCTCTCTGGGGATTCTAAAATTCTCCAAGGGTTGACATCAATGACAACCAAATGTTCAACAATCTCCCATTTGGCATTGAAGGCAACACTCATGCTCCAAACATTGATGGAAAAAATTATACTCCACCACTCACGCTCCCCCTATGACCATCACTCCTCATCAATGTTTCTATCCTCATGTTTTTCTCTCCCCCTTTAACATCAATGGAAAATGGTATCTCTTTTTGGGGTTGCTCCTCCTGTATTCATTCTTTTTTTATTTCCCTTATGATCTTTCTCTTTCTCCCCCTTTGATAAAAGGGTAACTCCCCCTGACGATATGTCTCCCCCTATCTACATGCTATCGATCTCCCTTTTGGATCTCTTTCTCTGATGATTTATGTTCCCTTGACCTCTCTGCAAGATGTTGTGTAGATTGATGTAGGGATACTTGTATATGTTTCCTTTCCTCTCTTCCAGTGTGTCTTATTTTCCATTAGTGCTCCCTGTTGTAATCCACTGACATATATAAAAAGCATTCATTACTTTATTTCTTCATTTACTTGTCATGCTCACTTGACCCTATTGTTCAATGATTTCCTTCTGACGATATAAATTTTGTTGATGATTCCAGTTGTCATTCCATTGTTATGCATCTTCTCTTACCCATGTCTTTTGTACCTGATAAGCATCTCACAAATACATCTATGTCCATATGTCACAAACCGTCCATAAATATACTACTCAAATATCCACAATGATGACCCATCTGTCACTATATTATTATGAAGGCTTCTCTATTGCAATTGATCATCACATATTCATGTTTCTCAGACTGAATCAAATATTTCCACTGATCTGCAATACATCCTCGAACCTGTAATGAATATATCCTTTCCTAGAAATTGTGTCAATGGCATTGCTCTAATATCTGCATTGAAACACTGCTTCTCATTCGATCAATCTGTCATTTTGTACTTCTACCATCTGACTACTCTAAATTTGTCTCTGCAAACACTTCAAACTACTCGAAAGATAGTTCTTTAATCTATAGAGTTGTTGCTTAGACTCCCCCTATTCAATATTCATATTTATTGGGAGTCTCCAAGTCGGATGGATCAGAAAAATACAAGTTATGATGCGGAGCAATATTCCTCTTCATCTTAGACTCATCATCTTTCTGAACTATGACTTCTTTCTTTTTTCCTGTGAATTCATTATGATCTTAGACTACAATTCCTGAGAGTACAATCTCTTGGGCTTGTTTTTGCTCTTCTTCTCTTTCTCACACTACTATAAATCCTGTGATCTCTGGGACCTATTCCATATTCACCTTCTCTTCTTGTATTTCTTTTCTTCTCCAACTCTTTATGTATCTGACATCAATGTTTTTTTTCATGGAGGGCTCTATCATGCTTCTACAAGTCTGAGCTATGTGACCATAATTGTGGAATTTATAGCATTCAATGTTATGGGGAGCCACATAGGTATTTATTTTCTGAACATTTCTTCCATATGATCTGCAATCTACAGCCTTATTTCCAAGGTTAGTACACATAAAACAATGAACATAAAAGAAACTTTCATACCTGGGAGTGAATGATCTTCTTTGCAGTGCAGTACTTTTGAATTCATGCCTCGGTTGATCACGATCTTCTCTTTTGTTGATTCCTTCATCATGATTGAAGCTTCTTTGTTGTTTGAATGTGGAAGGTCTTCTTGAAGATGTATCTCTATTATACTCATTCTTCTTTGATTCTTGTTGACCATGATTCCTTCATTTGAGTACTTATGCATAACTCTTATCCTTTTCTTTATTCTTCATTGCTATCAACCTATAGAACTTCTCTTCAACTAGTTGTGTGGGGATTCTATTTTCTTCAATGCTCTCATTATGGTTTGCATTTTCCTTGCATGAGGCCTCACCGATGTATCTAAAATCTATCTTGTCTAGTACTTAAGATTTCTTCAATTTTTTGTTAATCTTGTCAACTTCAACCCTTAATAAGATAACTTCTTCTTCAAGCTTCTCACAATCTTCTTTCTTCTTTGTCATTTGGATCTTAATTACTTCTTTTGTTCTCTTGGCTTCCTCAGTTTGAATTTTCAAGGATATGATTTCTTCTTCAAGTACTCTTTCTCGTTGACTGGATTTTGCTTCAATATTGTTTTCCTTAAGTTCTTCTTTATGCTTTGCTTCCTTTCTTAGTGATGCAAATTCAACTTCTAGACATTGCTTTTCTTCCAGCTGATTTTTGTATGTTTCTTCAATCCTTCTAGCTTCTTCTACTTGGAATTCTTTAGAAATTTGAACACATTCCTTTAGCTTGATCAATTCTTTCTCGAGTGACTTGTTTTTTTCTCTTTCTTTCTTTAGTTCATCTAAAGCACTAATTAGTTCTACTTCAAGATATACTATGCCTTTTTCACAACCTTCTTCTTTTGAATTTGTCTGACATGATGATCATATTTATTCTCGTTCAACTTTAAGATCTTCTTTGTTATGATTAGTATGCTTTGGCCCTGTGATAGGATGAGACTTCTCAAAGAATAGATTATGTATCTTATCCCAAAGCTATTTGGTTGATGAACATTTTCCCACTTTGTCTTTTATCAGATCAAATAATCCTTCCAAGATGAAATCCATTACTAATTTGTTGTTTCTTCTTAATTCTTTCTTGGTTGTAGTCTTCAGAGGTTTCTTTGTGGCGATGTATCCTATAACAATTGATTGCCAAACATCATACCCTTGCGCTTCTAAAAATGTTTTCATCTTGATACTCCACATCTCATAGGTTTCACCATTCTAACCACTAAACTATGGTATTCCATTCTTATATGCCTTGTTGCTCTCCAGGATCTACCTTCTAGTGGTTAGACTGTTTTCTTGAAGGAACTGGCTTTGATACCAATTGTTGGAATATTCACCAATACTAAGAGGGGGGGGGGGTGGGTGGGTGAATCAGTATGAGAATTTTTTACCTCTTTTAACCACAATATATAAACTTCAGCTTTATCAACAATATTCAACATTTTATCATTAGAATTAAATATATCATCAACAATATAAATCAACAATGCATAACAAGTAACCAAAGATACACAATACACCAGAATTTACTTGGAAACCCAAATGGGAGAAAACCACGAAATCTTTCTTATATGCATCGAAGATTACATTCATAGGAATAACTGACTTCCAAATTCTCCAGCACTAACTAGAAGGAGGAACCAACCCCCTGATTTATAGGCACCAACTTGAAGGAAGCACCAACTCCCGGAGTTCTCCGGCACCAAACAGAAGGAGGCTACAACCCCCTGATTTACGAGCACCAACCTGAAGGAAACACCAACTCCCTGAGTTCTTCAACACTAACCGGAAGGAGGATACAACCCCCTTTCCTTTCCTCGTCCTTCCACCCTGAAATATAAATGTAGACTCATTGACATTACCATTGATCACCCTATAACTTCCACTGTCACATCAACCTGTGAAGACCACTGTCACATCAACCAACCCGTCACTGTCACTATCACATCAACCAACCTATCATTGATGATCAACCAATCATCCAACTTGTCATTGTCTCTTCCATTGTCTCTATCATTGATATACCATCATTGACCAACTGATCCACTCACATGGATACAAAAACCATCAACAAATCATGTACATCAATCATCAACCATGTACAAAAACATATATCAACCATGCACATCAACCTGTACCATACCATGTATATCAACCATGCACATCAACCATGTATATCAATATGTATCATACCATCAACCGTGTGCCAACATGTACTATAAACTGTGTACCATGAAATTTACCTCAACTATATACCATATCACTCATGATATGTCTCAATCATTCCATACACCATGTATCAAAACATACAATGCATGTACCTCAAACATGTGCCATAACAATATCAAGAAGTGCTTGAAACATGCATCAATATCACTATGAAATGTACCTCATACATGTCCCACCATATACCAAGTGTGTAATATCATCACCATAACATATACCAAACCAGATACCAATATGTTCTTCTAACAATGTATCATATCATCACCAAAGTGTACCATATAATGTCCCCTCATCACCATGCCTCAAGCATGTACCATATCATGACAAGCATAACCCTCAAAACAAGCACAATGTAATCTTGTAGACACCTTGTTGTATCACATAACAGATAAGTAGACCAACCTGGGCATCAACAACATGGTACCAGCATATATCACCAGTTATGTCTTATCCTTGTGGGACTAAGACCTCTTGTCATGCAGGGCCTCACGTGACAGGAACTAGGCAACCTGTGGGGGTGCCTCACAGGACACTAGCTATCTGACCCGCGGAGGTCATAGAAATTAGAGTTTCCTCAGAAATTCCCGCTCTCCTCTGCAAACCTGAAACTTTTGCACTTCTCACTCTTTCGCTACCTCAAATTTTGTCATCACAAACTTGCCAAAAGATCACTTTCTCACTTAGAGATATTCAATAGAATGTATGAGTGAATGTGCTTATGAGAGACTTCTTGAGGTGTATACATAATTTTTCTAAGTAACCTCTCTCCTTAACTTTAGGGCTTCTAGTAATTTCTTGTTACAACCACTTTACCCTTTCATTAAGGACTTGTAACCATCTAGGGGCTTCTTGACCATTCTTTAGGGCTTCCAACTTCACGAGGGAATATCTCCCTAATCGTGAGGAACCACATGGCGTGCCACCTATCACCGTAAATGGAATGAAAAGTACTATCCACATATGAATGTATTACATGCATTTACACTATTTTTCATGTCCTTATTCCTTGATCAACTTCGGGTTCTATAACCACACCTTTGGGGCTTCTTGCACCCATCACATCTGTTGACATCAACCACTCTTGTTCACATCAATGAAAACTAACTTACCAACAATATTGACCACCTATTTGGGAATTTTGAACTTCTATAAGGGTTGACATCAATGACAACCAACTTTCCAACACCCATGGCTAGTAAATAGGTTTCGTGTGGACAACCAAAGCTATGGGGCCCGAAAGATAAGGGAATGTGTCTCATGTGGAGGTGGGAGAAGGAGAAAGAAGTGAGAGAAGGGTTGAAGTATGATGAGGCAAGGACAGGCAAGCCATGAGGTTGACTTAGCATCATTCCAAGGTGTCATGTGGACCTAGGATTCCACATCAACATCCAACTCAACATAAAACAATAAAAATTTCCAGAAAAAATTGGTGTTTTCCAGGTCATTATCTTGCAGAGCATTTTTTAGGGCCTAAACATCGTTTTTAGGTAATAAAAAACCACAAGGATAGAGTTTTCCTTTGGAACACTATGTATTTGCAAATCAAATGAAAAAGCTTGGAGAGAGCTTTCAACCAATCTAATATGTTCATAAAATGAATCTTGTATACGGAAGTTACATGCTAAACAGTGCAAGGAAAAATGTAGGTACCAATTTACTTCCAGAGGCCATAACTTCCTGCTCATAAGTCAATTTGGGGCACATAGAAGATATCCATGGATCCGGATTGGAATTTTGGGTACCCAAAAGTGTACAAGATAGGAGAAGATTCTTGTAGCATTCAGTACTAAAAGAGGAAAATAGTCAAAACTTCAACAGGTTGTAACTAGCAGCCTGGAGCCCGAAAGAAGGTGAAAATTGTAGAGATTGTTCAAAATTTGGTCATGAGGAAACCCAATTGAGATTATGTCAAAATACCAAAGGAGATAGAGTAGGGATGCATGAACATAGCTAAAAATTACACATGGTTGAAAAGTGTACAAAAAGAGTAAATGGGTAATGATCAAATAACTCTAACTTGTTGCTCAACACTTAGAATTGAGCAAGAAAGAAGTCATTGGAAAGGTATTGGATAGAGGAATCCATATGTTCACCTATAAATGTGAATTGAGTAGTAGAATTTACAAGCAAATAGAAAGAATATTTCTAGTGCACTTAAAGGGAAGAATGGTGCATAATTGTATAGATTTGTTAAATTATTTTGGTCTAACAAATCGTATTGCATACACATTTAGTAGAGTTAAGGGAATAAATAGAACATACCATAATCATCAGAGAGATACCAGAGACATGGAAGATTCCCATAGAACTTACAACCATGAAGTTGAAGTCATAGGGTTGTATGTCGGCATGGGAAATGCAGGGATATAATCAAATGGGAATGGAGAAGACAAAGAGGAAAGCATGAATTTGGTAGAGACAATAAAGAGTCTGCCAAGATATGTTTTGATCTATACGGTTGATAATGAGAAGCTTATGAGAGCTCAGGAGCAGAAAAATGGAATCAACATCAGGTTGTTGCAAATCTTATACATAATAGAGAAAAAGGTGGATAACGAGACATAATCAAGTAAGTCAAAGAGTCATAGATCTCATGCTAAAAGGGGATAAATAAGAAGTATTAATAGGCATCATCATCACTCACCAAGGAACTTAGTTAAAAGAGCATAAAATAGTCCAAGTTTATCTCCTGTCAAAAAGCATAAAATGAGGTATGAAGTGGATGAACTGCAGGGGGAGTTCAAGAAGATAAAACCTTCTACCTTTGATGGTGAGCACAAGAAATATGGGGATGTAGAGGCTTGGTTGTTGAGGATAAGGAAGTATTTTCAGTTGCACAATTATTCCTCACGGGCAGAAGGAATAATTGCAATTTACCATCTAAAGGGAAAGTATCAATTTGGTGGGACCAACCCATCCAAGTACAACACATTGATGAGAAGGAGATCACTTGAAGGTAGTTCAAAGTGTATTTTCAGAAGAAATATGTATCCAAGCGTTGTTATGATAGGAAGATGAAGGATTTATTTTAACTCAATCTTGGGAGCATGACCATGGATGAGTATGAGAGAATATTCTTAGAGGTTCTAAGATATGTTTACTTCATACATGATGATTGGGTTCATATTCAAATATTCTTGAGTGGGATACCTTCATTATTCAGTGATAAGATATAGTATGATGACCCCAAGACATTGGAGGAAGCAATAAGGAGAGCCAAGTGCCTTTATGATCGGCATAGAGGAAGACCAGATTTCCAAATGGTCTGGGAAGACAATAATAAAATTAATATGGAGCAAAGGACGAAAGGGTACAAACCACCAATCTTCAATAATAATTTTTAGGGACAACCAACTCAAAATGAATCCAGAATGACAAAAACATTGGGAAAATGCCAAGGCATGTTGGGGTTGTGAGGGAGATCACATGTATAGAAATTTCCCTCATAGAGGTGAAAGAGTGAAGACTGTTCATAATGTACAACAAGTTGATACAATTGAGGACATGGGCATAAGCATGCCAAGGATCTATGCAGCCCTGGACAACACACAAGATGAATTTCAATCTCATATGATTTAAGTGGAAGGTAAAATAAATGATCAACCTATAGCCATTTTATTTGATTCGGGAGTTAGTCATAGTTATATAGATCCTAAGTTGGTGGAAAGATTTCCTTTGCAAAGAAGCAAGCTTTGGTAATCTTGGCTAGTTTAGTTAGCCACGGGAGCTAAAAGATGAATTAATGAGTTGGTTAAGGAATTTCCAATGGACATGAATGGACTGAGCACAAAGGTAGATTTGAATATCATACGTTTGGGTTCATATAATTTCCTAATTGGTATGGATTGGTTGGATATGCATCACGGTGTCCTAGATTTCAATAACAAGGATTTCTCTTGTTTGGAAGAGAAAGGGAACTTGATAACTTTTCAAGGTGTTCCAAGGGAAATATCTATCAGAGAAATTTCATCCTTGCAGTTGAAAAGAAGCTTTAGAAAAGGATGTCAAATTTATGCAGCACATATCAAAGAGGCAAATAAGGTTAAAGTTCCAAGTATTGAAGATAATTCCATCTTGAAAGAATTTGAATATGAATTTAGAGAGATATCAAGTTTTCCACCAAAAAGAGATATAGATTTATCCATCAATTTGATGCCTGGAGCTGCATTAATGTCCAAGACTCCTTACAGGATGAGCACACCAAAGATGAAAGAATTACAAATGTAGCTTGAGGAGATTTTGAAAAAGGGGTATATACACCCAAGTGTGTCACCTTTGGGTGCCCCAATATTATTTGTGAAAAAAAATGATGGAAACTTAAGGTTATGTATTGACTTCAGGAAGCTGAATAAGGTGATTGTGAAGAACAAGTATCCTTTGCCAAGGATAGATGATTTTTTCGATCAGTTGAAAAATGCATAGATATTCTCCAAGATTGACCTTAGGTCAGTCTATCACAAGGTGTTAATTAAAGAAGACGATATCAATGAGACAACATTTAGAACAAGGTATGGCTATTATGAATTTATAGTGGTGCCATTCGGGTTGACAAATGCATGAGTTGTCTTCATGTGTTTGATGAATGGTATTTTCATAAATTACTTGGATAAGTTTGTCATTGTCTTCTTGGATGACATACTTATCTAATACAAGTATGAAGAATAGAATGAGCATCACTTGAGGATGGTGCTACAAGTATTATGGGAGCATCAGTTGTATGACAAGTTAATTAAGTGCTCATTTTATCAGAAGCATATACATTATTTGGGCCATATAATTTCAAAGGAAGGGATCGCGGTAGACCTTGAGAATATAAAATACATTAAAGAATGGCCAACACCAAAGAATGTTTCGGAGGTGAGATCATTCATGGGGCTTGCATGTTATTATAGAAGATTTATTGAGGTTTTTTCAAAGATTGCACACCCAATCACTTATTTGCAAAAGAAAGGTGTGAGATTTGAATGGACCTATGAATATGAAAGAAGTTTTCAACACTTGAAGAATTTATTGACAAGTGCACCAATATTGAGTATTGTTGATCCAAAGGAAGACTTCATTGTGTGCATTGATGCTTGCAAGGAAGGGCTTGGAGGGTTCCTTAGCCAAAATGGGCATGTGATATGCTACGAGTCAAGGAAGTTGAAAGAGAATGAGAAACATTATGGCACTCATGATTTATAATTGGCATCCATAGTTCATGCCTTGAAGGTGTGGAGGCATTATCTCATGGGAAAACGATTTGAGTTGAGGACATACCATAGTGGTCTAAAGTATTTGTTTGGATAGCCAACTTTGAATGCCAGAAAAACTAGATGGTTGGAATTCCTTAGTGTGTATGACTTTGATATAAATCATATCAAAGGCAAGGAGAACAAGGTGGTTGATGCACTTAGCAGAAGGGTACATGAGATGCTACAACCATTAGCATGTACAAATTTGATTTGAAAGACAAAATTTTAGAAGCTGCAAAATCAAATCAACATTATATGGAAACAAAGGAAAAATTAAAACAATCCTCATGTACAAGGACAGAGCATATGTGCCTATATCTCATGAGCTGGAAAATATGGTGCTAAGAGAGATGCATAATGTTCCTCATGTTGGGAACTCGGGTTACCAGAAAACAATTGCAGCTCTAAAGAGCCAATATTTTTGGTCTGGTATGGAGAAAGAGGTGGTTGATTATATAGCCAGATGCCTAGAATGTCAGAAGTACAAGGTTGAGCACATGAATCCAGCTGGATTGCTATAGTAATTTCCCATTCCTTAGTGGAAATGGGAAGTTGTAACTATTGATTTCATTACCAAACTACCCAGAACAACGAAGCAACATGATTCCATCATGGTGGTGGTGGATAAGCTTACTAAAGTTGCTCATTTTATTCCAGTGAAGCTAACTCACAAGGAAGCTAACATTGCAGATATTTATATGAGTGAAATTTTCAGGCTACATGGTCTACCTAAGGCAATTGTTTCTGATAGAGATCCCAAGTTTACATCAAATTTCTGAAAATGATTATTTAAAGGAATTGGGACAAATCTGAATTTTAGCACGGCATGTCATCTAGAGTCAGATGGGAAAATAGAGAGGGTCGATCAAGTGATTGAGGATATGTTGAGGATGTATGTGATGGATAAACCATAAAAATGGGAAGATTATCTACACTTAGTTGAATTTGCTTATAATAATGGGTATTCGACATCTTTAAGGATGAGCCCATTTGAAGCATTATATGGTAAAAAGTGCAACACGTTAGTGATATGGGACAACCCAAAATACAGAGTAGTAGTTGGGCCAGAATTGCTAGGGGAAACAAAAGAACAAATGGTGAAAATAAAGAAGAATTTAAAGGTTGCTCAAGATAGGCATAAAAATTATGCAGATAAAAGCAGAACTCATAGAGAGTTTAAATTGGGTGACCATGTGTTCTTAAAAGTGAAGGCCAAGAGAAGTTCCCTGAAGTTGGGGAACTGTTCAAAATTGGCAGCAAGATATTGTGGACCGTTTAAAATCCTGGAGAGGATACATCCTATTCCATACATGCTTGCACTAGTTGCATCCATGCACATTAATAATGCATTCCATGTGTCTTTACTTAAAAAGTATGTTCCTGATGCTAATCATGTTATTGATTGGAATATGATTCAGGTGGAGCAAGAATGAGGCTTCCAAGTTCAGTCGGTGTGCATATTGGATCAAAAATTCAAGTTGCTCCAGAATCAATCAATAGGGTCAGAAAAGGTCCAGTGGACATGTTATGGTCCTGAAGACACAACGTGGGAGCATGAAGGTGCCATGCCGGATGAATACCCACGTATTTTTTAAGATTGTTGAATATTTTTGGATTGTACATGTGTATATAATGCACTGAGGACAATGCATAAATAAGGGGGAGGGGAATTTAATACCCTCAGGTTGACCCCCAATCGTAAAAAGTAAATACGTTTTATAGGTTGGTGAGCCATGATATTTTGGGCCAAAGAGCCTTTGTATAATGTTTTGAGGTCAGAGTGTCTGTGTGGTTTAGGCTAAGGAGCCTATGTGTTGAAAGGCCAGCAAGCCTATGTGTTAAAAGGCTAGCAAGCCTATCATTGTAATATGTAATCACACTCAATTATATCAATAAAATACATCACTGAACAATCAAACAAAAAGAGTAAGGGGGGATAGAAATCCATTAGAGGGAAAGGGGGCTAAGAGTCTAGGAACAAGGGCTAAGTCAAGGGGGGCTTAAGTGAAGGGAATAATATAGTAAATTATTCCTAAAGTCTAAATTATGTGATATATTTTATCCTAAGTTCCTAAAGGTGGGGAACGTATCACCAAGTGGAATCAATGTAGTTCCTAGAATGACAAGTGTCAACTTGGGAACATGCATACATAATGTGAGAACTTAGTGTAATTTCCAAGGATTCTCATCATTCTCACAATCATTCTTGTCATTCACTCACTCATCCCATCCATTAGTTGTACATGTGTGTGGATAGCTTTGAAGTTGATTGTACTTGGTAATTCCTTGGTGGTTTGGGATGAAGAAGTAGGTTGTCATACATGTGAGCATTCCCTCTACGTGAGAGAATTGTTGGGAACTATTTTCCCTATGTGTTGGGCAAGTGGGTGTTGCAATTCTTAGAGTAACCTTGTGTTCTAGGTGCTATAAAGCTTGAGACTTCTTGTCTAGCATGTTGTTTGAAGCCCTGGAAAGGAAGTGGGACAGTCGAAGGATTGTTGATCAAAGAAGGGTTACACTTCCTATGGTGGGGCAGGTTGTGGGGAATGAGAGGTTATGAGATAGAAATGGTTGTTGGAGTTGGCACCTTGGATTGGGATTAATTTTGGTGTCTGTTAGACCTTAGTCCAACTTATAAAGCCTTTTCCTTGGTAGATTTTTAGCCCCAGCTCGGGGGTGACCTGTTGTTGAGAGTTTATGAACATCAAATTCTATGGATGGGAGGAACGTCTGAGGTCTGCAGCCAGTTGGTGATTTACAATAAAAGATAACTATAGTTTATGTGTTTGCTATGAATGTTGTGTAATTAATTATGTTATTTCCATTATGGTATTATTGTTATAATTATGCTTGAGTATTATATGATGTTAGGATGCATGTGTGTTCATATGCAGAGCATATTTGTTAATTAAATCCAGTATCAGAGAGGAAAAAATTTGTGTGGCATGGCCTAGCTGGGATTGGGGATGCTACAATCCTGTGAAAAATTTAAGGCATCATTAACACTTTGAGGACCTCTTACAACCAAAATCTTGAATGAAAATCACGTGGAGAAATAATTAGATTATCTACCTACGATATTATGAAATAATGAGTATGATGAAAATAAATTCAATAAATATGTTATTAACGCTAAAAGACCCCACCTAATATGAAAAGATGAGGACGTAAAGACCAAGGTCACTTTCTCTTACATCAAGGGTACCACTAAACTAGATCTTATCCTAAAAAGAGGTAACCTAATGGTTACCTTTTCCCCTTCAATCACAATAAGAGGTATCATGGTGGACTTAGGTAAAGACCTATTAGATCCAAATACTTTTAAAGGGGTCTACGCCATTCCTTGCTCACATCGGATGCTATATTAGAGAGATTGTCAAATCATTCAAATTAGAATGAAGGAGCACAATGTAGATATTAGACATAACAAAACTAAGTGATTGCATAAATAACATAGCATTTTGATAATATGCAACACCGTGGATGTTTGGAAAACATGAAATAATTGTCGTGATAAATCATTATGCGAAGAGAAACATTAAGGAATCAATGGAAATGGAGAAAATCTCTAACAACATCCAAGCTCAGTGAAATTTAGAAACTTGTGATATATCTTCTTTTAAACAATTCTCCTCAAGTGAATATTGAGAATTGTGTATAATATAAGGTTGTGTGGTTGAGTATAGGCGTCTCTCTATCTTGGTTGATTAAGTAAACTGCCATCATTTTTCAAATGATAGCCACAATAATTATATTCAAGTTTACCTTATGTTTTACATTTAGTGAACATGTTTATATATAAGAGTTAGTCCATACATTTCTTGAACAAATGAAAATGATACCTCTAATGAAAATGATAACTCTAAAGAGATTAAAAAATCAAACGAATTAAATAAAATGAAACATTCCAACTCCAATTTTATTTAAATTATTAATTCTAAAATATTAAAATTAATGTAAAGTTGTAAAACTATAAACATAATATAAACACTTAACCAAAGGAAAGTTACACTTGGGTCCTAAACCTTATGAATTTTGTTGAAAGAACCCACCATCTTGGTGGATTAATTAATAAACAACCATATTTATTCAACTCAACATTTGTTGACAAGAAATTAAAAGTAAAATGATGTAATAAATTGCATTTTTTTAATAATTTTTTTTATTGGAGTTTTGTGCATATTTATTCAACATTTTGTTACCAAGAAATTAAAAGTTAAAATGATGTAATAATTATTATTTTTTAACAAAGTTAAAATTAGAATTAAAAGTAAAAACAAAGTTAAATGATGTAATAATTATTTGTTTTTTAACAAACTTTTACTGAATTCTTATGTTTATAGTAAATTCAACGTGTTTTTAATATTTTTTAATTTACAAATCCATTTAACTAAAAATTTATTAAATTTTTTATCATGTTAATAAATGCATTTTTTAATTTAAGAGTATTTTAAAAAATATTAATTTTATTAAACAAATAAATATATATTTTATAATTGTTCATGTGGGGTAGAGGGTGTTGTTAAGGCACCTTGTAAGTGAAGTCACTCTTTCGAAACCTCAAATCCAACTATATATTTCGAGGTGATTTTGACAGTTTAGATGCCTCTGGATCGTGACATCTCACCCACACGCCAATCTCATATATATATATATATATATGGTCTCATACACCAATTTGATGTGTGGCTTGGTAGTGACCTTAAAAATAAATTATTAATATACAGCCTGAGTGGACCTAATGGTTAAGAACTCAATATATATATGATCGTTGGGGAGAGAGGATCATTTTTCCCACATATAAAGGGGTCTTATACACTAATTTGACGTATAACTTCACCATAACCTTAAAATTAAATTATTATTAGTAATAGTTTGAAACTGAAAATTAATAATCTAAAGGAGACTTTAGAGAATTGACCTCACAAGCTAGACAACGTGCTCCTCCCAAAAGAAATCAGCTGGCTAGGCACGCCTCTGAAGCGAGTTAGTAACAAAAAGAACTTCTCTCGTCCTTGTGCCGATCCAGAGTGGCAACTTCGGACCCCTGAATAGGATTTTCAAAAGTGGTGGAAGAATCAACACAAAGTTACGATATTCTTCGACGGAGCTTCCAAAGGAAACTCGGGGACATCAGGAGCAGGGGGTGTAGTCTACTCCCCGGACGATCAAAGCAAAGACAATTTCATCTGGGGCCTGGGGCAGAATACTAATAATCAGGCAGAAATTCTAGGACTACTCAAAGCTTGCCAGCTCGTTCATAGGAACGACGAAAAAGATATCCAAGTCTTTGGGGATTCAGAAATCCTGATATAAACTCTAAACACAGATGACTACTTCAACAACCCGACGCTCAACAAGACCCTGTAGAGACTCCATAAAGTAACGCAGAACTTCACTTCCATTTCCTTCTACCACATCCTCTGAAGTCTAAACAAGGAAGTAGATGAAAGGGAAAATAGGGGATGCCTATTAGCCCAAGGAAAGCTCTCAAAGAATGACGAAGAACCTGTTTGGTACCCTATCCCATAAGCTAGAAGTTTCCCAGCTATGTAAGATCATGGTAAAGAAAATGTAATAGGGGTTGATTAGGCTCCGACCCAACCTATTATCCTTAAATAAAAATTAACCATTTTTTATAAAAAAAAAAAAAAACTTAAAATTAACATTAAAAAATAAATAAAACCATATTTTAAAAAATTAATAAATTTACCTATAATGTCAATGTTCAATTAAAGTAAACATGTATAAGTTAAGAATTCTACATATAATACCAATTGCCAATTAAACTAAGTTAATAACTCTACATGTAATGCCAATTGCCAATTAAACATGTATAAGTTAATAATTCTACATGTAATGCCAATTGCCAATTAAACATGTATAAGTTAATAATTCTACATATAATACCACTTGCCAATTAAATATGTATAACTAAAAAAAAGATGAAAGTTATTTTTTCAATCATAATATAAAGTTATCATATCATGTCAAATAAATATAAATAACTAACATTGAATATTATTTTCCAATTATTATATCCATTGTTTAATTAACTAATCCAAATACAATGAATCATAAAGCCACTCTGTCTGAACTTCCATTCCCAACGCTACAATTACGGGCATCGCATCCAAATGATAGTCAACTAAAATCTCCTCCACATTCCATTAACTTCTCATTTTCTCGCTCACATGTATAATAAATGGGTTTAGTCAATATATAAGTAGGTGATATTTGGCACATGTGGATTTTTGAAAATAATTTAAATGAAAAGTTTTTTAATTAAAACACATTTATATTCAATTAATTTAAGTTTTTTATTTAATGATTTTTTATTTATATATTACTAAATGTGATAGTGGATTTGTGAAAATAATTTTAATTAAAAGTTTTTTAATTAAAATACATTGATATTAAATTAATATAAGATTTTTATTTAATGTTTTTTTATTTATATATTATTAAATAAATATATTAATGTGTGTATTTTTAGGGTTAAATATATGAAAAACTCATACATAATTAATTTAGAAAATGCACGCCTACACACTTTGAAAATAAATATATTTTTAAAATTTTCAATTTTAATAGAAATTAATAATATTTTAATTTATTATAAATTAAATTTAATTAAGTAAATATATATTTTATTTGTCATTCTTTTTATAATAATAGGATGGAAAAAGAAATTTTTTTTTTCTTAAAATGTTTTTTCTATACTTATATTAAATTAGTTTCAAAATATTTTTCACAATACTTATTTTCTTAACCTTTTAACTCATCCAAAAGATACTGATTTAGTAAACGTTAAAGGAAACTAAGTATTCAAATTTGGTTTGAGTGGAGGTTATCATCATTAAGGAATTACTTCGTTTGATTTAAAATCTTATTTATGCTAAAAAAAAATTGAGGAAAAAAATTATAATCAAATTTAAACACTTATCAACATAAAATTAACCAAATATCCAATAACATTAATGAGAACCAAATAAACCAATTTTGTAAATTAATAAATTATTAATATATAATTATATTAATAACAATTATACATATAAACAATGGAGCTCTTATAAGCCCTATAGGAACAACAATATTGACATATACTTAGGGTCTTAGTATAGCATCAAACCATGTAATTGAAGTTTATGCATTAATGCAAGGGATAAATTAACAATTGAAGCTAAGAATCGATCTTTGATTGTTATGGGGGATTTAAGGCTCGTCGTTGGATAAAGGGTCTCTAAGACTGGTGTTGTTGATCATACTCTCGATGCAATACTTCATCGGGCTAAAAAAGAGATCTTAAACTTCACTAGAATCAACATCTTCCTTGTCCTTTGAGAGAGCAATCAAATTGTAGAGGCTAACAAAGCCATCCTCTTAAAAGAGGGGATGAGTAGCATTGATTTGAGACCAACTTAATCAACCCATTCCCTATTATCAATGAAGCATAAGCCACGTATCAAAGCATTAGGGCATCACATGGTCGAGTGTGTGACCCTCAGACCATATGGACAAAGTAGTTATGAGATGAGACAAGGTTCTAGTTGTCCCTGGCGATTTGATTCACATGCACTTGTGCAACAAAAGCGTCAAATGGCCACTCTAGAAGCGGAATGTGATGTGTTGCGGACTCTATTGACAAATATGAGCAAGGGTGACCATTCGGGAGTTTCAAACCAGGTCCAATGAACTTTGATTGTGGCAAGTTGAATGAGGAAGCAACAATGCACAACTTGAAGATGTAATGGCAATTGAGCAACCAAATCTAAAAACAGGAAATACAACACTTAAAGAAGTGACAAGTAGGCATACCTTTCATTAAATTTCCATGTTTTATAAGGTTATTAGATTATCTAGTTTGTTTTGTAGAATTTACACTTCTCACAAGTATTAGGTTATCTTGCCTATAGACATTAAAACTCAATTGTTAGTTCATAAATAAACTAAATGTTAATTATAAATAAACATTTTTGAAACATTTTGAATGTAATCATTTTACAACTAACTACAATCTTTTTACTTAATATAAATTTAAGTATTGTTTAAAAAAACATAAAAATAACATTAAAAATAAAAATAACTTATATTAAACATTAAAATAACTTATACTATTATTCGTCCCCGAGGTGTAGGACAGTCGGTGACGGAGTGTGTTGTTAAGCCACTCCGTGATGTTAAAGTCACCGGTTCGAAACCTGCGGGGACAAAAAATCCAACCATGTTAAGGGTT
>ML828587.1:98730-124861 GCA_009831015.1 Picea engelmannii | reverse complement strand
ACAAGTCTACTATGTTTCATATTTGGTTCATTGTTCATTTGCTTGAAATCCCAATTTCACATAGCATTCTACAACTCTATCAATGAAAAAATGAAATAGGAATTTGTGACCATCTTGTTTCAATGTGCAAATGCAACATTTGATTAACCACAAATTCAACTAGTAGAAAAAAACATTGCTCAAAGGAGAGGCGAACAACCCAAGAAAAAATAAAAATTCCCAACACTGGTAAAAATCGCCAACAATACACCATAGTCGATTAAACCAATTTGGAAACCTCATGTAGAAGTGAAACAACTATGAGATGATAACCATCAATCTTCAATCTCTGAGTATAATGGACATAGAAGAATAGAGATATGTTGGCATTCATTAAATACTAATGGAAGTTGGTTTCCAAGTGAATTAAGAGAATTACAAGATGGAAATCTTCAACATAATCATGTGTGCAACCAACAATAAAAATACACCATAAATGACAACAATAATCTCACCCATAACACTCTACATAACATTAAAACACACACAAAGATACTAAGATATTCCTACAAACCCAATTGGGAAGAAAACCATGTTGATTGGGGATGAAGGAAATTAAAAGCGTGAGTTATACATAGTTATTTTTATTCACTACAAGGAAATTTGTAGACGATCATGGCTCAACAACAATATTCACTTATCATGGAACATACTCATTGCCTTCTTCTCCTCTGATCATCATGCAAACTTCTTCCTTGAAATATCATCTCTTCTACTACCCTTCTTTATTTCCTCCTCATCTCCCCTCTCTCTTGAATGCCCTTCTTCTCCACAACCTTCATTTTTAATGGGATATCTTGGAAAGCCAACCATCAGAAAGGTCCATTTCAACTGTCAAGTGAATTTTGGACATTTCTTCAACTTTTCCAAAAAATAAATTAAATTCTTATTACAAAGTTTACAAAGACATTTTGGAAAGGATCCAATTCAGATCACACCTCCCCACTTGCAAGCTTTTGGTCCCCAAAATATTCAAATCCATTCGATCTTCTTCTTCTCTACCTTCAAGCATCCTCTTACAAATCTCCAAGAAACAATGCTTGTGCTACAAGATGGAAGATAAGATTTGATTAGGGGTTTCCTTTGACATAGGCTTGTTATCCATCTCGTGGATAGAGATAACATTCACTACTACAATAGTTCGTTGGGAAATTGTTTCTCCTTGGGATGCAAGTGAAAGAAACTCCTCTTTCCCCTTGAATTTGACTATCCAAGCATTCTTCTTGGATGTTTCGTTCTTTGGATGGAGTTTCGGGTGAAGCCTCCAACTTTTGGCCTCCTAATGTCTAGTCAGTATACAATATTGGAAATAGCTCTCGCATGGACTGCTTGGCCTTCTAGAGTGCCAAAATTTTTCACCTTATGACCCCTTTTCTTGCAACATAGACGATCCAAAGGTACTATGACACACTTTTTTTTGTTTATGATGATTCTTTCTAGCTTGGTTTCTTGTTCCCCCAAGAGTTGGAGTGGATATGAATGGAGGAATAACCCTCTTCCAAGCCTCTAAAAGAATATTTTAGTGTCTCTCTACACACTCCTTTTCCATTCTCCTTTTCCTTCATGAGAATGGATTATTTTTTGGTTCCTCTTGCTTTGAAAAAGGTGGTTTGAGATAAAATTGTGCTCACTTCTTGTTCATTGAATCCCAAGACTTCATGCTTGGGACTCTATTGAGATAAAATAGATATCGCAATCCTTTGGCCTTCCTTGCCTAGATCTTGGCCATCATATCCCATTTTCCTCATGAGTTTGGAACCGATGCCTCTAGTGTGATTTTCAAAGTCACCAACTGTCTCGTTGTAACACACCCGGCCTCTAAATACCCTTTTTAGGGATGGAGCATAAAATTTTTGCTCGTTCAAATCATCTCAAATCATCCCTCTGAGGTATTCATCCTCTTCTACTCATCCGTAGATTTCTAACGACCGTTACCAGCTCAAATCCAATCCCTGGTTTGTGAGATACAT
Organism: Picea engelmannii; assembly: GCA_009831015.1. Classification (NCBI taxonomy): domain Eukaryota; kingdom Viridiplantae; phylum Streptophyta; class Pinopsida; order Pinales; family Pinaceae; genus Picea; species Picea engelmannii. The sequence continues at coordinate 122,852 of ML828587.1, read as the reverse complement.
ACTCCCTAAGTTATTTGGGTGTTATTAGTTGGGGTCTTCGGCATTCAGTGTTGAACGCCCATTTTCTTGCTGCACACATACTCCTTGAAGTACTGGAATCTTGTCACGTGGCCTTGGCCATTCGATGATCAACATTCATCATTTTACGTTGAACATCCATTTTTCGACGTTCGACGTTCGAAAATCAATGATCGATGTTCTACGTTTTTGGCATTCGGCATTTGACAATCGGAGATCGACGTTCTATGTTTTCGGTGTTCAACAATCGGCGATCGATGTTCTACATTTTCGACGTTCGGCAATCAGTGATTTTCGTTGAACGTCCCTCTACTATACTACGCCCCAAATCTTCCAAACTCCTGAAGTTCCGGAGTCTCGGATTCCCAGTCGCATCACGAACCACGTTGTCCAAGCGGGCACGAACTAGAGGATAACATGCGGTGAGGGCCAGGGGTGACATGTGTCCTCATTAGGGGGTGACATGTGTCATGATATAATAGGAATAAGGGGTCTTTGAATCTTCCATATCCCGGAGACATGTGGCACCTTAGTTGTGGGTCCACATCACCCTGGATGACGTGAGTGAGCCACATCAGCCCTAGACATACAGCCTTATAACTTCTTTAAAATCTCATGGTTGAAATCTGTCCATGTAGATCCATAGATCCACGACTCTCGTTACTTCACAAATTTGGGCTTCAGAGCTTACCAACTCCTCACATCGCAAATCCCCCGAAGAGCCAATTCTCCAAACTCTCTAATCTAGCACCATGTGTCCTCATCCTGTCAACAGTTGAGATTCACTTCGTTGTTCATGACTTCGAGAGTTTTCACACTTTGAAGACTCTTGGCCAAGTTCCTCTGGAGTACCAAGTCTCTGGACTATAGGATCTCCTGCCACGTAGCCTCTCATCCAACGGACGACATTTCAAAGGGGACAAGTGGGGGCCACGTGTTGCTCCATGACGCGTTACCAGTTGGTTGGGAAGTTAAGAGGGGTTATCAACGGAGTCCTTAGATCAATGACTGATAGGGATCTCGAAGGATCCGAGGATCAACGGTCTACATCACTTCGTAAATTTGACATTCGACATTCTACATTGAACGTCGACATTCAGCGTTTGGCATTCTACATCCCTATATCTTCACATTAATACCGCTGAATACCCGAACTTCCAGATAGTCGTTGATTTGTGGACACGCGTCCATCTATTCTCAATGGTCTAGATTAACTTTGCGACTCTGGAATTAGGGAACTTTGGTGCTAGACCACTCCTATTCTCTTGAAGTGGAACTAAGTCTGATCTAATGGTTGAGAGAGATCTCCATTGTTGCCTATGCAGACAATCCCTCAACATATGTTCCTCTCCACAACCCCAACATTTCAAGGGTTCTCTCTTCGTGTTATCAGTCTTACTTAGAACTGCTCTGAATGGTTTATTTCCACTATGGGATGGAAAATTTTGTTGATACACACTTCTGGTAGGAAGGCTCATCCTAAAGATCTTCCCATGGTTCTTAAATCTCGAGGATTTAAACCCCTTCTTCTTGGATCCTGAATTTTTTTTCTTCTTCCAATCTTCGTGGGGTTCTATCTTATTCTTGAATTTCTCATAGCAATACTTTTCCTTTCGAATAGTATCTTCTAAAGTATTTGGCTCATCAAACTTAATTTTGTCCTGGTAGGACTGAGGTAATCCACTAATAAATCGTTGCATCTTCACTTTTTCATCCTTTATGTAGGGCACATACCTCATCAGCTCGAGAAATTTGTTGATATATTCATCTCTGGTGAGTTGTCCCAGCTTGAGTTCATAGAACTCCTTGGTCTTCCCATCAAAGTACTTTTCTGATAGGTACTTTCTCTTGAAGTATTTCTCAAATTGTTTCCATGACAAGTCCTTCTCATGGATTCCTTTCACATTCCTAAGGTCCTCCCACCAAATGGAAGCTTTTCCATTCAAGTTGAAAATGGCTATCCAAGCCTTTAAGTTTTCAACGTAGTCATGGACTCTGAAGTACTTCTTCAAGCTGAGTAGCCAAACTTCTGCTTCTTCCCCCTTCTTAATATCTCCATTGAAGGTGGGTGGTTTGGATTTCTTGAACTCTTCAAGGTCATGACTCTTGGATTGTTTCCTCTTCTTTCTTCTCGTCTGGGAATGGGAACTATTTTTTCCACTAGAATATCTCTTGGAGTTGTCAGTGTCCTCAGAGGAATATTCCAGTGAGTGTCTCTTGGCTCCACGTTGGGCCTTCCTTGATGTTCTCCTCATGGTGTGGCCACTTTTCGGAACATGATTTTGTATCTCAGCTGGACTTGGATTTTTCTTAGTATGATTCTTGTCGACATGACTGGCAGTTGGACCACGTTGCATTTGCCTTTGTATATCTGATAGACTTTGTAGTAGGACTGCATTAATTTCAGTCTGCTTTTCCTGCTCCTTTATCAACCTTTCATTGTTAGCCTTAAAACTCTGTAATTATGCCATGAGGATTCTTACAGTTTCGGCCAAATATGGAGGGGTTTCCACTGCCCTCCTTTCATCAAATTCTTCCTCTATATTGTGGGAGCTCTCCCCCAACTCATGGTGTGTCACCATCCATTACGTTGTAGTTTTCATGTTGTTCACTGGCTGCTTGAGTGTTGAAAAAACATTTTTTGTTAGTTACTAATCTACCAATTCATGAACAACACATATCATTGCAAAGTGAAGTCAACTTCTTTATTTGGAAACATTAGCAACCTACAATGCAGACTTCCAAAACATCTATCAACAATAGAAGGTTTTGTTCCTCTCTTCATTAGAGGTTCAGACAAGTTTCTTATAGAAGGGGGGTAAGGTAGGGTGTTACCCCATAAATTTCTTTAATGATATTTTTATGTGACTCGTGCATGAGCCCAAGCAAGCCAAGTGTTATTTCCAGGCTCTGATACCAATTTGTAACACACCTGACCTCTAAATACACTTTTTAGAGATCGAGCATCAAATTTTTGTTCGTTCAAATCATCTCAAATCATCCCTCATAGGTCTTTGTCCTCTTCTACTCATACGTAGCTTTCTAACGACCGTTATCGACTCAAATCCGATCCTTGATTTACGAGATACGACCTCCCAAAGTAATCTGAGCGTTATTAGTTAGGGTCTTTGACGTTCGGCGTTGAACCCCCTTTTATTACTACACGCATACTCCCTGAAGTCCTGAAATATCGCCACATGGCCTTGGCCATTCGAAAATCGGTGTTTGACATTTTACGTTGAACTTCCTTTTGTCAACATTCGGAGTTCGACAATTGGCGATCGAAGTTCTACGTTTTCAGCGTTCGGTGTTCGACAATCAACGATCGACATTCTACATTTTTGGCGGTCAAAAATCAACGATCAACGTTGAACGTTTCGACATTTGGCAATCAACGATCATTGTTTAATGTCCCTCTACTATACTACACCCCAAATCTTTCGAACTCCCAAAGTTCTGGACTTCCAGAGTCTCGGTTACATCACCAACCACGTTAGCCAGGCGGGCACGAACCAGAGGCTGACATGCAGCGAGGGCCAAGGGTGACATGTGTCCTCATTAGGGGGTGACACATGTCATGCTATAATAGGCATAAGGGGTCTATGAATCATCCATATCCTGCAGACACATGGCACCTTAGTTTTGGGTCCACATCACCCTGGATGAAGTCAGTGAGCCACGTCATCTCCAGACATACAACCTTCTAACTTCTTTCAAATCTCATGATTGAGATATGTCCACATAGATCCATATATCCACGGCTCACGTTACTTCGCAACTCTAAGCGTCGGAGCTTACCAACTCCTCACATCGTAAATCCCCTGAAAATCCAAGTCTATGGAATCTCTAATCTAGTGCCATGTGTCCTCATCCTGTCAACGGTTGAGATTCATTTCGTCGTTTGCAACTTCAATATTTTTCACACTTTGAAGACTCTTGGTCAAGTTCCTCCGGAGTACCAAGTCTCCAGACTATATGATCTCCTGCCACATAGACTCTCATCCAACTGCTCTAGTCCAACAGACTACATTTGACAGGGAACAAGTGGGGGCCACGTGTCGCTCCATGACACATTCCCGGTTGGTTGGGAAGTTAAAAGGGGTTCTCAATGGAGTCCTTAGATCGAAGGTTGTGAGGGATCCTGAAGGATATGAGGATCGAAGGTCTACGTCACTTTGTAAATTCAACATTCGAAATTCTACATTGAATGTCGATGTTTGATGTTCAATGTTCTACGTCCCTATATCTTCACATTGATACCATCGAATACCTAAACTTTCATATAGTAGTTGATCTGTGGACATGTGTCCCTCTATTCTCAATGGTCCAGATTAACTTTGCGACTCCAACATTCGAGATTTTTGGTGCTAGACCACTCCTATTCTCCCGAAGTGGAACTTCACCGAAGTACTTAACGCTACCCTTACTAAGTCCAATCTAATAGCTGGGAGAGATCTCCACTGGATCCCTAGATATACGACCCTCATCAATTCATGACTTCAACCTTCAGATGTTTTCAAGGATTGTGGAATCATAAGTCCTGAAGTATCAAAGCCAAAGTATCTTCACTCCTTTCAGGCTTAGCGAGGGGTTTCCAACCTTGGTTCATATGGGATCATATTTGGATTATGGGATACACTCAACTCTTAGTCGAGACTTGATTAAGGCCATGGATATGAGCCCTCGTTCACATGGGTGGAGGGTCTAAAGGAAACGCCTTCTCCTACAGAGTGGAACTTGACATTCTCACTAAGGTAAACTCAAAAGGTCAGCATGACTTAGACGTTTCAGTTAATCCTACCCCGACTCTCCTGCAAATTCACATCCCATAAATCTCTAGAGGCTAAAGTGAGATAAATCAAAGACCATGTAAATATAGAAGTTTACAGAAGATAATGAGCATTTCTAATAAATGTTCAAACACTGCAAGACTTAACGATAAACATAGACATTCAATCATCGCATCCAATATATTACACGGAGTATGAAAATACTTATCAAAACTGAAAAGTGTGAAACGACTGCTGAAAGGGGTGCTTGTTTCCACCCAACCATAGGCACATTCACTCTTGATGTATTTACCACTGGCCACCCCTGAGCTAGACCATGATGCTCTGAGAGATATTCTTTCTTCTTGCTCCACGACAATCAGGGACAGAGGTTACTCTCCTCCTCCCATGGGATCTTGGCGACCAGATTTCTTTACACCAAGAAAGGAGGTCTACACAAGCACTTCCTCAGTCACTCGTCAGCTTCATTTATCAAATTGTAGCGAGACCCTTCCCATGGCTTATTACAACCAAAAAGAGCTTGCTTCTCATCTTTTCTCTCAACTCCAGATTCAAAAAGCATGCTCTCCTCTCCTCTCGAGATTGTTTTCTCTAGTATTTTTTTTTCTGATCTTCCCCTGTCCCCCGAATTACCTCCTTTATTTCCTTCCTCAACAAGGTTACGTGGGTCCGAATCCCCAATTCGTGTTCAGGCTTGAAATCCTTACATATGGGTACCCTACCCCATATCCTCATTAACTCTTGACTGATAATTCACTTATGGGTCAGAGGACTATTGAGAAATTACACCTAGTAGGTACTATTTTTGGGAGGGTCATCTCAACCATTTTTGTTTTCCCTCACCATCTCTCTCATAGAATCCATGGTCTATCTTGGCATGCTCCCCCCTTTCAGCAGTTGTGCAACACATATCCAATTTCTATTAATAACATAAAATTCATACATTGACCCTTTTATACAAAGGTTCATCAAACCAAACATTCACACATATTTAGTCCGCCATAGTATCTTGGTCATTTATAGTTATATTTACAAACTAGGGGAAACATGGGTATTAAAATCTTGAGGAAGGGTCTTCGAAGGTGAGTTTACCATTCTTAACTCCATCATGGTGTTGGTTTACGTAGTGGAAATAAAAGGGGCTTGCTTGGTCTTTTTGATAGTTTCTTATAGCTTATTCAAGGCCTATTCCTTCACTGCAAAATCTTGGTATAGCTGAGAAATCACTTTTATGAACCTATCCTCTTTCAAATTATTCAGTTGAGTGAATTTATCCTCCAATTGAAAGAGATGCAACCTACTCCTATCTAATTCTTCCCTCATGGTGGTGAAGGAGTCTTGACATTTTGCAAGTTCCTTTTCCAACTATCCACATTCTATCTCAAAAATCAAATTTCCTCTTGGATCTTCCCGTTGAAGTCTCTGAATTCTTATATAATCTCCCTCTTTAAGTATTTTCCCATGGTATCCTCTTGAAGGTCTCCGACGAACCTTCATTTCAACTTCCAAGTGAAATTTGGAAATTTCCTCAACTTTGCCAAAAAAACAATTAAATTCTTATTACAAAGTTTACCAAGAAATTTTGGCAAGGATCCAATTTGGATTAGAATATTACTACAAATTTAAATGGCTCATATTCTTTTCTAGGTATAGGTGGTGTCGATACCATGGAATTTTACAAACAACACCCTGAAGCTACATGGAGTGTTTTATGATGCTAGGTTTTAGGAGCAATTGGGCAAGATGATATTGATGGGGAAGAGTCTGTATTTTATTTTTGACCATTGAAGCAATCGAGATAAAGAGAAGGGAATAAATGACAAACATAATTCTTCCAAACATAAGAGATATAGAGAATTCATGGTTGCATTCCACCTCATATCTTCTGAAAAAATGACAAAATCTCCAAATAGATGATTGGCATGACATGTCTCTTTGGGGGAATGACAATCTTGAGCCTGGAGAATGAAGTTGCTCATTTTACATCATATAAAGTACACAACTTAACCCCCTCAAAACAAATCAAGGGAAGTGGAACAATTATCTAGAAGAGAAAATAATTTGTTTCTCTCACTTCATTGTTTGCTATCCATAATTTTAGAACTTCCCTTTTTCTCCCTTCTTGGTGAAGTGCAACACTTGACAATACAAATTTCCTCCAAGTTGCATCTTTCATTATATTAAAGTTCCATGATGAGAACAAGAATCAATATAAAGATGGTGTTACCCATCAAAATACAACGATCTCTTTGAATCATGATTTATGTGCTAAAAAAGACACACCAGTGGAAGCGACGTATAGAAAGTTGCTCCAGATTTCTAACACTTGACAAACCCACCCCTTTTTTTAGAAAAATCAGTCCTAGGTTGAATTTATTTTGGAGTCAAAGTTACATCTTGATTGAGTGGAAGTTTTCTCATGGAACTTTATTTTCAAAGGTTCTGGTCTATTCTAAAACAACCCAAAACAATAAAATTTAAAAAATGAGGGGATTAAGGAAGCACACTCTATCGTAAAAAAAAAGAACTCAATGTTGAGTTTGTCCATGAATGAATGGACTCCAAAGTGAACATTTGGTGTTAATCTCCTCAATCTTTTCTCTCTTTATCAGAAATAATGCTTGCTTGTTGTGTAGTTGTCAAGTTGTCAACTCGTACAAGTTTAGTATGTGCTTTGTAATGATTTAATAAACTTTTATGTTGTTTCTAAGAGGAGCATGAGAAACGATTGTGAACTGAGGAGTTTCATTGGGAAAGTTTTAGTGAAGATTTTGTATTTAAAGACATCCTCATGTATCATTTCATGGAGCACATTGGAATATAAAGATGCATCTTTGAGTGTGGAGTTTTTACCTTGTATGGAGGTATTTACCACTATAACCTTGGTGTCCCATTGTTGTGATTTTGGTTCTCCTATTTATTTCTTTATGGGTTGTTTTAGGAATTAAATATTTACTGCAAAATTTTTACATGGTATCAAACCAACACATGCTTAATCTCTCCCATGAGGGAGGTTTGTGGATCATGTTTGCAGGGCATGTATTTTCCCATGGAAGTCCCCAACAAGGACATAATTGTAGCTCTATGAAGGAATAAGAGAGACCATTGGTGTTGTTTGTGCTCATAATGGTGCTTGATATTAGAGATGGTGAGAAACATGTAGTTAAAAAAAATGGCCATGGATTTTCTTGTTGGTGTCGTGTGCATTTTAATTTGTTGGTGGCATGAAAATTCTTGTATGACAATCTCAAAGTTGTACAGAATGCACGTGAGCAGTTATTGAGAGGGAAATTGCAAGTTGTTGCAGAGAACGTTGTAGCATGGTGAATGTTTCTTGTTTGCATGGGGTGTGTTTGCAAGTTGCAAGGAGAGCACATAGTAGAGGCCTTGGTTGTGGAAATTTAAGACAATTTGTGGAGAAGCATGTTGGGAGTAACTCCCATGGTGGGTGTTGTTATTTTCTTTGTTGAACAAATCTTTTTCACTGGCAATTGTGATAAGTCGGTTGCATGGTTTTCATGTCTGAGAGGGATAGCAGTGTGGTCGAATACTCAATGGAGAGACAAGTTCATGATTGTCAGGTAGAGAACCTTACAAATTGGTTGAATGATGATATTGTTGAGGAAAGATTATGAGAATGCAAGTGTATAATGGTAGAGACAAGGATTTGAAATGATGCATATGGGAGACTCATTGGATGATTATGTTGTAGAAAATACTATGCATGGAGCTTGTCTTGAGAAAAAGTACAAGCATGAAAAGTTGAGATGAATATATTTATTGTACCTTTGTAACTTCACATTTGGAATATCTATGAAGTGTTGTTGCATGATATAAAGAGTATATGATTGTAAGAGTCGATGTGGCATGCAAAACTATTGAATTGTTGGTCTTGTAGGGTGTGTCTGTAAATTCAGTGAGGCATGATGCTATCCTTATTTTGGAGACAAGAAGTAAGCGTGATGGTCAGGATCTGCATATATTATAACATGTAACCTTGGATAATATTTTTCTTCATTTTTTCAAGGTGAGTTGATCTAATGACTATGATTGTTGCAATGTATATAACTTTAGGGAAGTATTTGATAGGTATGAGAAGGAGATGTCATGAGAGTCGAAATTGAACTATATGAGATCATAGATTCACAACAAGTACTCACCATGGGGAAGTGTTAGAAATATCCTAAGTTGCATGAAACATAGAAACATGTACAAGTTTCCAAAACGAGAGTGCCTAGAAATTTGACCCCCCAAAATGGGTATGTGGGAAAACACAATATATAAAAAACACAATGTGTTGGGCCTCCTTTTCATGACAAGGAATTTGCAGGGCATGTTTCCACTGTAGAGGTTGTTGTGAGGCTTGTATGAACTACTTTTGGTGATGAAGTTCAATTTGTTGAAGCGATTACAAAGTTAGAGATGTGATGAAGTATCTAGTGAATTGTTTCCTTGGTGGAATGAGAAGCTTGTCGATACCCTGCTATCATTAGATGGATGTCTCTGCACCCAAATTGAGTCATTTCCAAAAGTTGGTCATGACCAGTTACTAGATTTTAATGTTTCTGGGGTATCTACTATTGTGGAAGGCTCTTGATGTGAATGAGTTGTTGCATCATATTGAGCTGGAATTATCAGCTAAATTGGAAAAGAACTTGGACACAAATGGGTTGGGGCATCTTCTTGCAAAGCATAACTTCATTTGAAGCTGCAGTTGATCAATAGATGTCATATTGGTAAGATTGGGATTCTTAAAATTATTTAGTCTTTCCCATAAATCAATTTTCCACATGAACTTAGTCTGGTTGGGAATGATAGTGTGGAGAATAATAATGCCTATAGCATTATTACTGGAGCTGATAAGTGCAACATGAAACACTATGTTGAGGAAGTGGCAGAGCTCAAGTTTAGAGAATTGCAGAGTAAAAGCTCGCATAACCCAAAACAATAGAGTTTTTCAGAAAAAAACAAAGGACCTCTTAGGGTTGTGGTGTTAGTTCATTGTAGAATCTCACCATTTGATAACTTAATTCACATAAACTTTTGTAACAATGGTTAGTGGAGATATGTCAAGGGTGGGGTCTTTGGGCTGAAATATTTTAGCTGGTCTCAAGTGCTCATAACACAAGGTCGGGGGATAGAGTGGTCCTTGTTTAGACCCACCCTTGTGTATACGTTTGTTTAAGAGATCCTAAAATTTAAAAGACAAAGCACCTAGTCTTTCACATCTTTCAAAGGGATAAGTTTAAATGTTCTATGTTTTTTACTATTTTTTTGCAATTATCATTAGAATCGGCTATGTAATTGTTGGTGAAATGGTAATTTTTCTTTGCTTAGATTGAGTTGCATCTGAATGCACAAATAAATTCAATGCCTGAAAAACTTTTAGAATATTCAGATTGTGCAATCTCAATAACTAAAATCTAGAATTCCAATAATCTTCCAAATTTTCCACTAAATTTTGGACAAAACTAATGAAAAAAAATTGCCTTTTTTTTTAGAACATTTAGATTGCACCATCTTTATATTTTGCTGTTATTTATTTTATTTTAGTTCTTAATTAATTTCATAATTACTTAACAACCTATTTTTTCATTTAGAGAAGGGAAAAGGAGTAAAATGATCTTCACTTTCAATTTTTTTAATAAAACATTCGTTGAACATTTGAATTCAATTTACCAAACCTCATTCTTGCGTGGAGCATCTCAAGGGACCAATAAAATTCAAAGTCATCTGTCCCTGTTATTTTTTAGTTTTCTGTATGTTCTTTTCATTGGTTTTAAAGTCGTTTTCCTTTTTAAAATTTTGTTTTATAGTAGAAGATTTACTAAAATAAGTGTTTTTTCTTCTTTTCATTGTTTTTAAAGTTATTTTTTTTTCTTAACATTTTGTTTTACAGTTGAAGATTTAATAAAATAAGTGAATATGTCACAAAGTGGTTAGTCTTTATTAAAAATAAGAAAGTAAATAAATTTTAAATTGATTATAGAAATTGAAAAAGTAAATAAAAAATTACATTAATAAGTAATTGTCCAATTTAAAAACATATAGAATTGGTTATATCAAAATCAAAACATCATAAGCCAAGTCACATAATGTTTTTAATTATCAATAACCTCTTTTACCAATAAAAAATAAGTAAAATTAAAAAATTCTGAAATTTATTTTTAATTTAAAAAAAAAAACAATTTTAAAAGTTGTTTTTTGAAAACATTATAAAAACTTATAACTTGAAAAATGTGGTAAAGGCAAAACATTTTGACTTGCGAACCAAAATTATACTCTCTACTTTGATAAGTACTAATAAAAGGGCATGTATCATGATCTCCCAAATACTTTCTAGAGCAATATATTTTCACACTTTTCAAATAGAACAGTGACATATAATGCTAAACTATTCATGTTTGATTTTTAGGTTTGGTGTGCATTCAATCTCCTTTCATAGAAAAGAGTATAAAAGGAAGGAAATCACAAGCAACTTTTAGACCTGTGTATTTTAGAGTTGTGGGTCTAATAAGCTTTCTTTCATATGAGCGAAAACACTCTTTCTAAGGAGAAAACCTCTTTGCATTTATTGCCTTATTTTTTACAATAAAAGATAAAGAAGAAGGAAGTCTTATGCAATTCTCAAAGCTTGTGTGTTTTAAAGTACTGTGATTTATAGGTCCTCTAGAATTTGATCATCTTTTCAAGAAAATAATAGAGCCCATCTCTTCTAGAAGCATTGTTCACCAAAAACATTCGTAAAAAAATCATATAAGAGGTGTTAAACTCCTATGTTTAATTCCTCTTGAGATCAGAAGAGATAAAGGAGGATCGAATGGAACTAACCTATAAACCCTAAATCAACATAAACACACAAATAACCCTTGAACAAGATAAACACAAGTTGTAGTTTCTCATAGGCTAAAAATACAATCACTATTGAATCAATTTGATAGTAGAAACGACTAGTAAGTTGTGTATTTATACAAAACTTAAGAGGCTGGGGTGCCTTCCCCCATGAGGGTATTATGGACCCACATAAATGTCTAGGTTAGCATTAGCCACCTACAATAATATAAAATAATTTTGACTAGGTTAGCTACTAAACCATAACATAGTAATATAATAATGATGTTGCTTAGCCATTATTTGGGGTAAACATAAGTGAATATTACCATCATTTCAACGATATCACCCCACTACTATAATGCAATGCCATAGCATCACCATTAGTGTCGCATTACAATGTTTTTTTTTAAGTTTTTGTTTTCACGATGCACTGTCCAACAAAATAGGGGACATAAACAGTTGTGTCACATTTGCATTGTGACACCTTATTACATCATATATATGATGTGCATTGGAGTTAGCATCTATTCTACATCAAGTTGTGTTGTAAATATAAATGTGTATTGATTTTGCTTCATGTTGTATGAATTTGCATAAGTTTATAGACACACAATATAATTTGCATTAAATATGCATCGAATTTTTCATTATAATGGGGTCTTTGCATCGAATTTGCATTGTGGGACATGAATTTACATTGTGTATTGGGTTGCTTTCATTATATGCGTCATCATTTATGTCACCAATTTTGATGCACCATGCAATTTCAAAAATGTTTCATCGCATTTTGTGTCGTTGGTACTAAAAANATCGAATTTGCATTGTGGGACATGAATTTACATTGTGTATTGGGTTGCTTTCATTATATGCGTCATCATTTATGTCACCAATTTTGATGCACCATGCAATTTCAAAAATGTTTCATCGCATTTTGTGTCGTTGGTACTAAAAATTATCACTGAGAGAGAAACACAATAAGCATGCATATGAAAAAGAACAAACATCAATGTTTACCTTGGAAACCCTTTACGGAGAAAAATACTCTGATCAAACTGACTATTTCAAGGCAATATCGACAACTTTAGGCACTTTACAATAGGATAGTCTGAGCCTTTAAATAGGCTACCCTGGGTAGCGATACCACGTGTCATTGAAACCACCTAGAGTGATGTGATCCATCCTACAATGAGTCAAGATTAACCTAAAAATTCCATTCTTTAAACTTGACTGGACATAAACATTTATCCCCCTCTAATTTTATTAATTGGGTATCTAAGTTTATTATAGTGTGCCACCTCCCCCCCCCCGGCAAATTCTATCACTTAGTTCTATAGGTTCAAGTGCCCACTTCTAGACCTTACATTAGTCAACAACTGAATCAATCTATCACCTAGGCCTATAGGTTCAACAAACCACTTCCCAACCTTACACTAGTCAACAACCAAATTAGGGGTATGCATGCCTAAACAAGGTCTTACAACCATATGCCCATTTACATGTGATCCATGCACAGAGACAAGGACTAAATGTCCATGCCCTTGTCTCGAGCTACATCGCCCACATACAGTCGAAGAGATAATTGTCGCGGGGTCAAACAATTTCCACAGTGCATTGACATTCATCGTAGAACATTTTCATCGCCTAGCAGGATGTCAGAATCAAAGTAGTTTGATGCCAAGTAAACCTTCACAATCTTTGTTGCAAAGAGAATGATCCAAAAATATTTTTTCTCTGATCTATCTCTAATATATTTACGCTAATAAATAGTATTAGTTCAAAGTAAAAAAATAGTCCAAATTATTACTATATATATATATATATATACACACACACACAAGCATAGTAATCATTTGATCATACGAAGAAAAATATATATGAAGTAGCACTAAAAAAAGATGATGATCGCATTTAAAAATAGTTCCATCCACCTCCTCCTATATGTTTCTTTTGATAGCCCATTGGCTTGAGAATTATTTGCATTGTATACATGTTGAAAAGAGAATGAGTTAAGCATTGATTTTGGAGAGAAATGTTTATCAATAATTGGGTGTAAAAGGAAATTTACACCGCAATAAATGCCCTCCATTTTCTTGATTACTTTTTGAGAGTCCTCAAACCCCTTAACCTTTTGTGCCCCATTCTTTGTAGATGGCATAAGAGAGAGTTTTGGTGTCATAATCTATGCATAATTGTCAGTATCTCATCCCACTTCAACTTTTAATTTTAACCAAAGGGATTTCAAGAAATACAAAATACTCATTGCTCCACAACATTGAGGCTCCCCTTGAGCAGCGCCAAAAAAAAAGATCTAGGACCTATCAATTTGCTTTTCAACACTCTATCTTGAAAGCTTTCCCACTTTTAATTGGGGATAACTATTGAGGATATTCAGGCTTTGAATTTTATTTTTAATAGGAAGTGTGAATCTATCATCAAATAGACAAGAATTGCTTGACAACCATAACCCCTAGGAGACAATGAAAGGAAGTGCCATGAATCTCTTTACAACAACATTCCCATCTCATTTATTGAGACAATATTCAATTGAAATTCCATTCCAATCTAGATTTAAACTAGATATATGAGCAACTTCCTTCCAAAATTATGTAGTATAAGGGCATCAACAAATCAAATGAAAGATAGATTACGTCAAATAGAAAGCCTCTTTTCAACCTAAGTTCCAATCAATGATTCCCAATCATTTTCCATAGTCATTTGTCTTTAAGTAAAAACATAAATACTTCAAGCCCCTTTGAAGATGAATTTGTTGATAAGGAAAAACATAGTAAAGTATCTAGCATCTTCATCACTAAATTCCCAATATTTATCCTCATTTTTGTTGTTGTACAATATATGTCAAGTATCTCCTTCAACTTGTTAGTATCTCGCCTTGTTCCAACACAAAACAACAAAATATCATTTATAAATAATATGGGAGACAAATTCAATGACCTGCCAATTCTTACACCTTTAAGAGAACTTGTTCTTTTTGCTTCTATCAAATCCCTACTAACAACTTCAAAAACAATTATAAATGATAAAGGTGATAGTGGGCATCCTTGTCTTATCCCTCTACCACGCTTGAAGAAAAGGTGATGGAGACCCATTTATCAATATAGAAAAAGGTAAGATATAATGGAAATACAACTCATAACCTAATTCACAAACTGCACATAGAAACCCAAATGAATCAACATTAACATCAAGTATAAAAATCTAGCCCTATCATAAGATTTTTATAGGTCAATTTTAACTACCATGAAAAACAACTTTTGTGTTTTAATAGAGTGTAACCCCTCCTATATTCCTACCCCTAATGCCTAATGTATCTATCAACCTAATAAAAATTCAAATTCTTCATGAGAGATTGTATCTAATAACAATATCTTCACCATTACAACAATGATCTTTGCAATAATTTTGTAAATACAATTACATAAAGAGATTGGTCTAAATTGGTCTAAATTCTTCAAATGAAGTGGGATTGTCTAATTTTCGGGGGGGATAAGAGCAATAAAGGTAGCATTAAAAGTAGCCAACATCCTCCCATTTACTATGTATTCCTCTATTACCATCATCAAATCCTCATCAATTACTTCCTACAATCCTACTACTAATAATTCGATGAACACGCTATACTTGGAGACATTGTTAGTGGTAGGATTAATGGAAATTGCACTTGAATTTAACAATTGATCGATAGGGGGGTAGATCACCTATATAAAAGTGAGGTTATGGGTGCACCGACTAGAACCATCTATGAATCCTATGAATACATGGATATTTGAAAACATTTTCCAACCAAGCACAAAGCATGGTAAGCATGTAGTGAAAATAACATAAAATAAACAAAAAATTAAAAAAGAAGACTTATAATATAACATGTACAAGAGTATTGCAAGAAATTATTTTCTATGCATAATATCTCTTTAGATAAATCCCATTGCAAGGATAATCTAAAGGGGTCCCTTCATAATTGAGTAGTTCATAAGTTCCCATTTGTAAAATATGCCTCATGATGTAAAGACCATGCCAACTTGGTTCAAATTTCCATACCCTAGGCTTATTGTTATCCTTGATCATAAAAAAGGATCAGGTCTACTTCAAAAAATAATCCAAGGATGAACATTCTTATCATATTGAACCTTATCATGTTTCTTATAAGGCTCATTCATTGTAGTTGCATCGTAACACTGTTCATCAAGGTGTTCCAGGTAAACAAGGCACTCCTCATTGGCTAATGTTTTAGGAAAGACCTCAATGAATAACTTTGATGAAGGGATTTCACACTCAATGGGAAGAAATACCTCTTCTCCATGTATAAGATGGAAAGGTGTAAAACCTATGGCAGTTTTGGTTGAGGTTCAGTATGCCCAACGAGTTGGAAAAAACATCAATTGAATTTATTCTTATTAAACATCCTTGAAAGTATGGTGTTCAAGACTTTGTTAAAAACCTTTACTTTTCCATTGGCTTGAGGATAGTAGGGTAATGAATGCTCATGAATAAAACCCAACTTGATAACTAATTATGTTGTCATTTTGTTCTGAACAAGTGTATCATGATCTATCACTATCTATTAAAGAACATTGAATCTTAACATGATTGAATATGAAGAGTGTTACTTCCTTACCATTGTTTTCAAAGGTCAACGTAGCTTCTACTCGCTTGGTGAAGTAGCCAATAACCACAATGATGTGCTTGTGATCATTAGTAGAAGTGGGCTGACACAACATGAAATCCAATCCCCACTTGGTGAAGGGATTGCTATTAACTATAAGGTGCAATGAAGTAAAGTGAGAATGCATTTTCTTTGTAAATATTTGACAAGGATGACACTTCTTGACAACTTGGATGTAATATTTGAAGATTGATGGCCAAAAGTATTCCACATGATTTTTCTATATTATTTCCATCCTAGAAATATGAATTCCACATGCTCCATCATGAAAATCATTCAATACTTGTTCTACTTATCGTGATAAGAATTACTGTAATATCAAGTCAAACTATCAATGATATAAATTATCATCGATAATGACGTACTTTTGAACTTGGTGTTGAATACGCAAATGTTCATCATGAGATAGGTGAGAATCAAATATTTAAGTTTGAATATATACAAGTATATCTCCGTACCAAGGATCGGTGGAGGCAATGGGGAATAAATGTTCATTTGGAAAGGTTTCATATTCAATAAATGCCTCAATGTCTCATGGTAAATCCAACATCAATTCCACAATTGAAAAATAATTCTTAGACTCGGAGGATCCAAATTCCAATTCAAACTCTTGCAATATTATAATCCACTTAGAATAATTTCCCTTGATTATTTGTTGGGTCAAGATATGTTGCATTAGGTTAGAATTTACAATAAAAAATTGTTCATATAAGAAAAATGTAATGTGGATTTCTCTTGAGAGCATGCACTTTTTCCAGGGCCAACTTCTCCACATGGGAACATTTAAATTTCAATCCAGTGAGCCATTTTCTTAGGTAATAAATCACATGCTCCTAGTGTGACTTGTCATATTGAACCGAAAACATACCAACGGTTGATTCAAACATTGTGAGATATAACAAAAAGTCCTTGTTTTTGTTATGAGGACTCAATAGTGGGGTCGACATGAGATATTTTTTCTAAGTGTCAACAGATCATTGTACTTGATCATCCCATACAAGTGACACTCCTTTCAAAAGATGCATGAAACCTTTCATAATATTTACACACTTTGTGATGAACCATTACAAAAAAATCACTTTCCCTTGTAACATTTGAAGTTGATGAGTCATACTTAGGGGAGGAAACTAACATATTGCTTCCACCTTGAATGGATCCACCATAATCTCATATTGGGATACAATAAATCCAAGTAATCTCTTAGAAACAAAAAAAAAAAAGTGTACTTGTGGGGGTTTAGATTAATCTTATAATAATGACACTTCTCGAAGATGGATTAGAGGTGGGTGAGTGTTCGACTCTTTTCTTGGAACAAGCAACTAAATCATTTAAATGGCCTCCATAATGTGATTTATGTTATGGAACATGTACAACAAGGCCCACTAGAAAGTGGCACCAACATTTTTAAGTTTGAACAACATTTTTTGATAAGCGTATGTTCCCTAAGGATAGGTGAAAGTAGTCTTATGTTAGTCTTCCTAGCATATTTGAATTTGAGTACAACCAAAAAATATGTCCATGAAGGAGAAGATTCCATTCCCAACACTGTAATTCCTAGTCTTGATCCCTTGAACTTGATCTTGTTTATATTGTAATTACACTTTTAATTTACTATGTGTTTCTAGATACCATGAGGAAGTTGCCATGGTGATTTTGAATACTGACAAACATGATCATATTAATGTTAATAAAATGATCCAATGTTGATTGTTGGGGAGGACATCGATGGGGTTATGTGCCCACTGGAGGGAAGGGTAAGGGGGTCTAATGTGGGGAACAATCTATGCCTTATGATGATGCCTTACCCTATCCATAGAGTGCTAAGTTGGAATAAGAGCCTAGTTTAATAAAAAGGAAAACATGAATATGGAAACTTAGTAATCTTATGCTAAAGTGCCTAGCTCTTATTTTTTGGTAACCATCTCCTATACCCAAGCCATGACCTCCTATTTTTTCGTAACAACCTCCTACCTTTAAGGAATCAAGAAATAAGTGGAGGAAAGACTCTTCCTTCTCACCCATTCATTCAATTCATGGATGCAAATTTGAATGGGGAGAGAAGAGCTTGGGAAAAAGAGAGTTTTTGAGGAAAAAGAGAGGTTTTGAGGAGGAAAAACTCATCTTAGTTGATATATGGTCCATGGAGAGAAGAAATAAATGTATTTGGGTGAGATTATAAACCATTGGATAACAACTAGATAGGATTTCAAATCCTTTAATGTTGTTGGCTTGTTAGGCTATTCAAAGAACCATAAAATTTATGCCCAAGAAGCTTCCCAATGTTGGAAATGAAATTTGGAAGTAGACGGTAATTTGGGCTTATCTTGGCCATATTGAAGAACACGCATACGAAGGACATACTTGAGGGATTGAAGAGAAGAGAAAGGATGACTTCCTATTGATTTGTAAATTATCTTGGATATTCCATTGGACAGTTTGTTGCAACAAATCTAATCAAATAATGAAATCTTTACTGTGAAGGTTAATTTCCTTTAGATCTTATATTCTTTAATTACTGATTTTTTTTCTGCTTAAATGTAAGAAATAGTTGAAATGTGAATAATTGAGAAATATAAATAAATATTCACACACCATCCACAAATAAACACAAGATATAACCTGGGAAACCCAATACGGGAGAAAACCCAGCTAGAAGGTGAGGTCGCTTTGCTCTTTTTTCTTCAAATGCAAATGCAAAGAAAGAGGCACACTCTATGGAGTTTCCTTTGATATTGTGTCTTGTATGGCTGCTAAAAAATATCTCCTACTCTATTTTTCTCTCAAAATACCACTCTTAGGTGCTCTACTCAACTATGGAATAAATACAATGCTCAAGAATGGAACCCCTTCTCCTCCTAGCAGCGCAGTATTTAACATCGCCCGATAGCCATAGAGGGGTAGGGTTTTGACTTCCCAAACCCTCAATTGTGATAAGGTTTTGGACCTTATAGAATCTTCTTGAAATTCCATATGTCTATAGCCTCATATGTAAGGTAGTTAGAGAGGTAGTGGGGGGGGGCAGAGGACCCATAGTGATAATAATGGAGACCATTCAATGTAAGGTGGAATAGGTCCACTATATTATTAAATAAGGCCCACTATGGTAGTTAGATATAATAAATGTAAGAGGACTTCTTAGAAGGTTCTCCTTCTAGAAAATTCCTCCTTTAGAATGTTCTTAGGTGATAGTAGCACTATATAAAGGGGTTCAAGCAATGTAATGGGACATGAAGAGAATTATTGTATTGTGAGATGTATCTCAATAGGAGGATGTCCCCTCGAAGAGGCAAGTGAACATGAGATGATCCCTTCTATAATAGGATCCATTGTATGGTGTTGTTCTACCTCAAGGGTTTGGTAATAATAAAGTGTGGTTTCTTCTCTATTGCTTTGTGGATCTATTGTGTATTCAATATTTGTGGTGATTATATTTGTAGATCTATTCAATCTCTTAACAAGTGGTATCAAAGAACTTTCCTTGGCATACATTGTGGGCAAATATATTTTTTTGTTTGCAGTTTTTCTTTTCGGAGAAGAAAAAAGAAGGTCGCAACATTCCAGAAATTTTTGGTATATTTCTCTGAAAAAATTGCAAAAAAAGGTTCTATATTTGAGTTCCTCTCAGAAAAACACCCAAGTCAAAAAAAAAATTCATCTGAAACGGAGTCCGAGAAGTCAAGATATTGAAGTTTTAAAATCTGCAAATTTTCAGGGTTTTTTCCGCGGACAGTGGCGCGATGTTTTTATTTTTGTAGCATCTGGAGGCCGAATTTGCCCAAAAAAATTATAGATCTGAGTTCCTTTTACAATTTCACCCAATTTCAAAAAAAAAAATCAGCCAAAACAAAGTCCGGGAAGTGAAGTTATGAGCATTTTAAATTCAACAGTTTTTCAGGGTTTTTCTGGAAAACGCCTCGATTTTCTGCTGTAATTTATTATTCTATTTTTTGGGGTTTTTTGTGATGGCGGTAGGACTGCGGAGTTCATAAATTTTCATAGGGTGCTCAGATGATTATTTCTTCTCAAACCCTCAAAGAAATTTTACAGATTACTGAATCATTCAAAGCTCAATTGTTTGACACATTGAATGGCCTCCACTATTATCACTATGGGCCCTCTAGGCCCTCCCACTACCCCTCTGGCTACCTTCACTTCTCAGACTCCGTTTTTGCTGGTTTTTTTTTTTAAATTGGGTGAAATTGTAAGAGGAACTCAGATCTATAATTTTTTTGGGTAAATTCGGCCTCCAGATGCTACAGAAATAAAAAAATTGCGCCATCGTTCGCGGAAAAAACCCTGAAAAATTGCAGATTTTAAAACTTCAATATCTTGACTTTCCAGACTCCATTTTGGACGATTTGTTTTTTCAACTTGGGTGTTTTTCTGAGAGGAACTCATATATACAACCTTTTTTTGCAAATTTTATATAGAAATATACCGAAATTTTCTAGAATGTTGTGGCCCTCTTTTTTCTTCTCTGAAAAAAATCTACAAAAATAAAAAATATTTGCCTACAATGTCTGCCAAAGAAAGTGCTCTGATACCACTTATTAAAAACCTGAATAGATCTACAAATATAATCACCAAAAATATTGAATACAAAATATATGCACATAGCAATATAGAAGAAACCACACTTTATTATTACCAAACCCTTGAGGTAGGGTAACACCATACAATGAATCTTATTATCGAACAGATCCATTGTATGGTGTTGCCCTACCTCAAGGGTTTGGTAATAATAAAGTGTGGTTTCTTCTATATTGCTCTGTGGATCTATAGTGTATTCAGTATTTGTGGTGATTATATTTGTATATATATTTAGTTTCTTAACAAGTGGTATCAGAGCACTTTCATTGACAGACATTGTGGGCAAATATTTTTTATTTTTGCAGTTTTTTTTTTCGGAGAAGAAAAAAGAGGGTCGTAACATTCCAGAAATTTTC
Source organism: Picea engelmannii (assembly GCA_009831015.1). NCBI lineage: Eukaryota > Viridiplantae > Streptophyta > Pinopsida > Pinales > Pinaceae > Picea > Picea engelmannii. The sequence goes on along the minus strand of ML828587.1, from coordinate 101,583 downwards.
AGTATATTTTTGTGCAAATTTTGAAGAAAAAAATTGTATATCTGAGTTCCTCTCATAAAAACACCCAATTTAAAAAAAATAAAAATCGTCTGAAACAGAGTCCGGGAAGTCAAGATATTGAAGTTTTAAAATCTGCAATTTTTCAGGGTTTTTTTCCGCGAACGGTGGTGCAATTTTTTTTTTGTAGCAGTTGGAAGCCGAATTTTCCCAAAACATTTATAGATCTGAGTTCCTCTCACAGTTCACCCAATTTCAAAAAAAGAAATCAGTCGAAACGGAGTCCGGGAAGTGAAGTTATGAGCATTTTAAATTCAACAGTTTTTTAGGGTTTTTCCAGAAAAAACCTCAATTTTCTGTCGTAACTTATTCTTCTATTTTTTGGGTTTTTTCATGATGGTTGCAGGACCGAAGAGTTCATAGGGTGCTCATATGGATATTTCCTCTCAAACCCTCAAAGAAATTCTACAAATTACTGAAGAATTCAAATCTCAATTGTATGACAGATTGAATGGCTTTGTAGATGGACTCAATGATAGTTTTCGTAGTATTCAAGATTCTTTGGATAAAATCCAGGAGAGGTTTCTTATGGTAGACCTCGGGGATGAATATAATGAAGAAATATATGCTTGGTATGATTTTGAGGCCGATTGCGATGATTGGTATATGGATAGTTGTCGTTTCTGGGATGACAACCACTTCCATTTTTTATTTGATGACTCTACTCTACCTTCTGTAGAGAACATCAATGTCCCACATCAGGAGCTAGTTACCAGTGTCTAGCATGCATATTCTACAATGGTATTATTCCTTCCAGATTCATCTTTGATCATCTCCCACTATGTGGATGGATATTCTTATTTGGATCCACATGATAGGTGTCAGTATTGGGAGCATAATTTTCAGTTGGTTATTGGGTGTCGATATCTTCCATGTGGGGTTCACATGAGCAATTGGACATGGGACCCTAGTTTACAATGGTGGTTGGACTACTTCAGCATGGTGGCTACCATTTCTCAATGGGACCCTGGTTCTCTATTCTACTTCAGCACTATGGTCCACACTTATCCATGGGACCCTGGTATATGGTTGTAGATCAAGCGTTGAGGACAACGCTTTCATAAGGGGGATGGAATGTAAGGTAGTTAGAGAGGTAGTGGGGCACGAGGGGCGGGGGGAGCAGAGGGCCCATAGTGATAATAGTAGAGGTCATTCAATGTAAGGTGGACTAGGTCCACTATATTATTAAATAAGGTCCACTATGGTAGTTAGATATAATAAATGGATAGTTAGATATAATAAATGTAAGAGGACTTCTTAGAAGGTTCTCCTTCTAGAAGATTCCTCCTCTAGAATGTTCTTAGGTGATGGTAGCACTATATAAAGGGGTTCAAACAATGTAATGGGACATGAAGAGAATTATTGTATTGTGAGCTGTAGCTCAATAGGAGGGTTCCCCCTTGAATAGGTAAGTGAACAGGAGAGGATCCCTTCCATAATATGATTCATTGTATGGTGTTTCCCTACCTCAAGTGTTTGGTAATAATAAAGTGTGGTTTTTTCTATCTTGCTCTGTGGATCTATTGTGTATTCAGTATTTGTGGTGATTATATTTGTAGATCTATTCAGGTTCTTAACATCATATGCATGAGTAATGGGTGTCGACATGGCATCCACTCATACCATGGTAGTCAACACAGTAGGTCAACTTGTAGGAGGAATAAATTTTGCATATGAGCTCCAATTGATGCTACATTTTGCATCGTTGAAAAGGTATCAATGTGTAAAATAACATTAAGGGGTCTGAGCCAAATCCGAGAAATGTTTGGCCCAAAAAATGTCGTTTGATGCCTCAAAATAGCGTTGGAAGGTTATTTTCCAAATTGGGACTTGCCATTAAAATGACCCTGCAAGCCAATTCCTCCAATTTTTTCCACTTTGAAAGCATCAGGATAGATGAAAAATAGTATGACAATCCAATCTGAATCATACCTCCCCATTTAGGGAGGCTTTTGGTCCCCAACTATTTACTGAAGGAAATGAAGAAATTTTTCCTCAACCTTTTCCCTGGAGTACCACTTTCATTTGCCTGGAAGTTGTCCTTTCAACCCCATCTTCCAAAGGTCATGTTACCCATGTCTTGTAGTTCTGGATTGCTTCTACAAAATTGTTTCCTTTTCCAACTCTTCCTGAGCATATGGTGCTAAGTCCTCTATAGAAGGTTGGACCTACTCCTCCTCCTAATCCAACATGGATGGCTCGTAGAGTTTGAGATTCTCCACATTCACTACTGAGTAAATGTGCATGCATGGGGGTAGACTAAGTCTATAGGAATTATATCCCACCTTCCCCAATATCTCAATAGGTCCATACTGTAGATCATTAATCTTATTACCAAGACCTTGTAGTCTTTCGTTGTTCGATTGTAACCAAACTCTGTCTCCCACTTTGAATAACTTCTTGGTTCTGTGTTGATCATGTCTGACATTGTATTTCTCTTGTGATTTCTCCAAAGTCTCTTGTACTTGCAAATGGATTTTCCTAATATTCTCAACATTTTTTTCTTCTCTCAATGCATCTCTTGTGAGTTCCTCCCTCACTCCTCCTTGTTGTCCATATACAACTTCCAAGGGTGAAGGTGGAAAATATCCAAAGCAAGTTTCAAAAGTTGACTTACCAGTAGAAGTGTGGACAAATCTATTATAAGAGTATTGTATGTAGATCAAATTTTCATCCTAGGTATTTGGATGCTTCTAATTATAACCCCTCAAAAGTTGCACCAAAGTCTTGTTGACTACTTTTGTCTACACATTTGTCTATGGATGGAATGTTGTAGATATCTTCAACTTAGTGTCC
>ML828587.1:65474-85298 GCA_009831015.1 Picea engelmannii | reverse complement strand
TCTCTTAACAAATCTATCACTTGTAGAATTGAGCATTCACCTTTCAAAATAGTATGCAAGGATCCTACTAAGGAGATGACCTAGTTGAGTTCTAGGCTTTTTTATGGTCATGTTTACTTATGCCAAACAATTCTTAAAAATAATGAATTTTTTTCGTAAAATTAAAAAAATATATATATTGAAGAAATCAGTTAAGTCTATAAAAACAAGGGATGCCATGGCAGCTTAGTCCCTGCCAAGTAGATTTGGAAATGGAGATGATAGCTGACACCCTATAATTATTGATGATGATGATTACTCTGAAACATGAACAATATGTTAACTAGAGGCTAGTTTCATAGTCTTAAAAGAAATCAATTTGTAAAGATTTTAAATGAAAAAAATTAACATTGATAACAATACTGTCATAAAGATTGGAATTCAAAGAATTTGACCTAGACTCACAAGGAATGGATTGGAATTCAAAGAATTTGACCTAGACTCACAAGGAATGGAGGAAGACGTGTTGCTCCATGACACTTAGTTTATAGATTTGTCATATGTCCTATTGACCAGGATCTATGACCACATTATTACTTTAATGTGGATGTTGTATAGTTTTGGGATTAACCTAAATTTCCTTCCAATTAAGTTAAGCTAGCCAAATGCAAATTACATTTTAAAAATATTCAATTTCTTTTTTTGAAAATAAACCTTTCAAATTTAATAATATATATTTTTATATAATATTTATTATATTACATAATAAATATAATCTAAATAATATATTAGATAATAAATATAATAATGCATAATAATAAATACATAGTAAAACTTTTTATATTTAGATATGGTGATTGGTGAAATTCATTGATTATGTAATTAATTCTACATATTGAAAGATGTGAAGGGAGTAATAACACTTCAATTCTATCAACCAATTAGAAATGAAAAACACAAATATTTTTATTATATCCAAAAATATATATTTGTTTTTCTATGTTAAACATTACATTGCATACACAAATTTATGGTAAAAAACAAATTAATGTCACGTCAAAAGCAAACTCATTGTTATAGTCCCATGGAAGGGACTAATAAAATTAATAGAAAAAAAAAGAAAAGAGATAAAGGATATTAATTTGATGATACACTAATAATGTATTAACAAAAAATATTGTCCAAATAAATAATAAAGAAATTTGGTTCCTCTCAAATTTTGAAAAAAAATAAAAAAAATAAATAACAATATGAATAATAAAGAAATTTGATCTCTCTTAAATTTTGAAAAAAAAGAAAAGAAGAGAAGATAACAATGTTTTACTTCATTTGGCAAAAGAATTGGATATCTCTCCTATTTTCAACATTGCTTCTATAGAAGGAAGGAGAATATAGATCAAATTAACAATGTAGTAAGTGTGTCAATTACCAAATTGGGACAAGGGTTTGCCCAAAATTTTGTTATCCAAGATAGTTAAGAAAATTCTAAAGATAAAGGTTAACATCATGACCATTATGACAAGGATCAAAGGAATGATACATAGTCTAATTAAAGAACAAACACTTAAATAGTACATAGTGTAATTAAAGAACAAATAATTAAATAGCTGATGCAAATGCTGGGCAATGTTCCCCGTTTAAAGTGTCGAAATCCTTGTTGGGGAATAATGGATGTATAGACGCATTGAGTAAAATTGCAGTGTACGGATGTCTCAATTTTTTCAAATGTATTTGCAGGTTTTTTTTTTCTAAATCTCTCTTTCTTATATATTTGTCATTTTTTATATTTGATATTAACATTTATTTTGGATATTTGATATTAATATTTTATTAAATCCATAAAAGTTAGATGTATTTTATAGTCCAGCTGAGGGAAAGTTAGATGTATTTTATAGTCCAGCTGAGGGAAATGTGTAATCTCAATGCTTAATGAACAATGAATCTAATTATTAATTAATATGTAGATACATACATCAACATAGATTCATATTAACAGGAGATCTTTTAAACATCCAAATATTTGTATATCATTTTTTTTTTTGAATTTTTAAAATATTTAAAGATTTATATTTTAATTTATTTTTTATCTTTCTCGAATCTATCATTAAAATAAATCTAGGGTGATAATAATAGTATATAGAACTTTTATAATTGTATGTGTCATTTTATATTTGTTGAATTTAAATTGTTGAATGTTTTAAACTTCATGTAAGAGGTTCTGAAATTGATCCCCCAAACTAGCAGCCTCTATTGCATGCCTTGATATCCCTAAATTAACCACCATATAAGTTTTCTTGAAGTTTAGAAGTTAATACCCCTAACTTGCAACCTCTATTGCATGCCTTGATATCTCTAGATTAGCCACCATATTACATGCCTTGATATCTCTAGATTAACCACCATATAAGTTTTCTTTAAAAATAAAAAATTGTTACATTCAAAGTTTATCTAACAATAATATTTTAATTTGAGTTAATATTATATTAACCTTACATAGTTAATATTATTCATATGGTTTAGAACATATGCCATTTCTTGTTCCCAAAGGTGTGTCTGTACAAGCAGACAATATCAACTCTGCTAAATACATATTCATAGACAGTTGCATTAAATGAGTCTTCTTGTTGATCTGTATGGATTTATAGCCATCTTCCCGTACAAAACTACTTTATTTTATCCTTAAGAAAATGGTACTATCGTTCTTGCCAAAAGTGGCATATCCAATTTGGATATTTTTATCATCATGGTTCAGAAGTTTTATTTATTTTATTTGTAAATGAGATTTTGTTTCCATGAATTGATGGCTCTAAGGAACGTTGAAGTGTCACAAAAATATTTATAGGATTTAAATTGATGATTAGACGGAGACTAAGCCTGGATATTTTTATCATCATGGTTCAGAAGTTTTATTTATTTTATTTGTAAATGAGATTTTGTTTCCATGAATTGATGGCTCTAAGGAACGTTGAAGTGTCACAAAAATATTTATAGGATTTAAATTGATGATTAGACGGAGACTAAGCCTCACACTGACCAAGTGCTTAAGAAAAAACTTATATAAGCACATTGATATTAATATTTACAGTTAATAATTCAAACCTGTTTATCTAGTTATTGAAATCCAACTATTCGAACAAAAAAACATACAAGGTCAGACTGTGTATTGATAGACAGAAAATGGGAAAGAACGAAAGAGACTACTTTGGAAAACGAATAACCAAAGCTGAGTTTAGGGGCACAAGAACACTCACATCAACCCAATCAGAACCTGTTCGATCCAAAAAAAACCACAGTATTTTACCTATTTATAATGTCAACTGGCACGTTAAGAAAAGATAAATCCAGTTAGACAAAAGGGTCTGCTTCTAAGTTATTACCTGAGAATGCCAAAAAAACAGAACCATCATAGTTTTTTGCCTTTTTCACTTTTATCTAAAAGGTTGCCTTCATACTTTCGTATTGTTTGGTAACACTGCTTTGACGCTTTGGAATGTCCAACATCAAATCAATAAAAGGGAACAGAGCCATTACTCCATAGACGTTTTAGCATTCTACAAGAACAGCTGAAATACTAGGGGAGAATTACTACAATTTGAACTTACACAGCAAAATCACGCTACTTGTATGTTGAGAACTAATCACACATTTTACCAAACCTACCCATTACAGCGAAGCTAAACTAGCTTCAAAGGAGACCTCAGTTTCAGATATCAAAACTAAGCGTCTTGCAAAGAACTCTCTCCTGAAATATGCAATATAATGGCATAAAACTGCTTTCTCCAAGTAGAAGTTTTTTTCAAATAATAAATAATTTGCACAAAACAGAACCTTGCAGGAATAGTTACCCCGGAAACAAGGAAACATGAAAGTTTACCAAGTCAGCATTCTCTTAGTGAAAATATAATTTGGACTTAAGTGAGTGACAAAACATACCGACTTTCGCAGTAGAAGGGCCTCAACAAACTTCCGAGTTACAATTAGCATTGCTTATAAATCTTATTAGCCTAAAACAGCAAGGAGAAATATCTTTAGGTTGGAAGACCTCCATTCTAGGTTATATGGCAGCAAAATCAATTTTCCCCTTGCTGTTCTCCATAAAATCTTTTTCTTTTGGTTGAAGATGGATCATGAGCTTAGCATGTCCGTTTTGGCCCCAACTTCAAGAGTATATTTATCTTTCTTAAAAGTAAGCATTCCTGGCTGAGATCTGATCTAAAAGCAGAAAGTCAAACTTGTAACTTGACATAGGGTCAAGAATAAGAAGAATCATTCTATTGTTTTTGAAACATTATATGGATTATCCGCTATGTAATTGAAGCAGGGCATCATTTCATCTTAACAGAGTATAATATACATCATTCCTCTATCACTTCTACATATCAAATTAGTACACTGATTATTTTCTGTCCCTTATGCAAATAACTGAAATATGTTTCATTCAAGAAGAAAATCGGTACTCAGTATGCTAACAATTGTTTGGACTCCAAGAACAAACTTGATGCAGGATCATCCTGCTATCTCCCCTCAACTGCAGTCGTGGTTTCCTTTTAAGATTCCTTACAGCTTAGCAGAACGACTAGTGGAAGAAAACCACACTACATGATGTGAAGAAAGCAAAACTGATCAGGGAATATTGGCGCCAACAAAGAAACGTGGACAGAAGGTGAGCAGGCTACTTCTACAACCCAACTGTGGCAATTCCAGACGGACATGCCATCAATTGATTTTGAGATCTGTTACGATCCACCAGCATTCTGTTAAGATCATTAAACAGGAGTCCAGAGGGGAAACAATCCCTGGTTTGGTGTAGATATATATCCAGTGCTTATAATTGCCATAAGGGAGATAGAGAATGTGCTCAGAGGAGCCATACGCTCAGAGAAGCCTTAGCATGCCTGTGAGCTTTAATTTTTTGCTAGAAGCCATTGTTGGTCCTATATGCCAGTTTAGTAATCTGGGGAGTTTTCTTTGTATCAAGGTTTAGAGATAATGGAATAAAGACAGTTTTTGTAATTTTTGAGCGTCTAAAGATTGGTGTTGACCCCTGTAGATTGTTCATCCTAACCTGAATATTTTAGTGGTTTGCAACCATAGATATTACAAGTGTTTGCAGGAACAGAGCATCGCTGCATTCTTACTAATTCTCTTGTGCTGCAAGAACGTGTTTGCAGATTTTGAGATTGGAGATCTTCTTTTGATCCCTCTGCTATAAAGTTTGCACAGTCTATTCTCGATTAGTTACCAACCCCTTTTCAGATCATGGGAAGCATTCTTTGACTGTTCTGTTAGGTTTGAACTGGTGGTGTAGACGAATCCTTGTTAAGAATTCCAAATTTGAGCATAATGCATACTTGGCACAGGGAAAATATGAACCTGAAATGTTTTGTATACACTAGCTTGAGCACTCTAGTATTGTTCACAGCAAATGAGAAGATCCACTGATCTACATCGTCTTTCACGAAATACATTACTTATTGAATCACAGTGAACCTAAAATTGCTTAAGAAGGTTGGAAGTTTTTCAGCATAAACGCATGTAAAAAAATAGTTATCAAATACACCACAATGGCAACCCCAACAACGCAAAGAGAGATGTTTATGATTTTAAATGCTACATGCAGAGCCTGGCCGAAAACAACCATCCATACATTTCAATCAAGACAACTAATAGATAGAATGAATACAATTACACCAATAGATGTGATGAAGTATAATCCATGAAATTGCGAAGTTTGAGATAACTGCATTTAAGAAAAAAAAATGCCACAATGGCATTTTTGTCCAGATAGACAAACCCTTCATACAATTCTTTCAGGAAAAGGGATGAAATTAAAGAATGTAGCTATTTCCGAGCTACTGTAAATTAATAGCAAATTTGAATATACCATAGGTGAATAGTAATAAGAAATAAGTTAACTTCCAGCTCCAAATTTATGCAGAAAACTACAATTTCTCTCTACTATTTAGAGATAAAAATAGAATTGAACAAAAACAATTAGGCTATATCCTGCAGTAGTACCTCCAAAACATATTCCTATTTTGCACTCTCTCAAAAGATGTGACCGGGTATTCCAGAGCAATTCTTTTCTGCTCCGCAATCACTTATCAACTAGGCATCGAAAGGAGTTTCTTTCACACCATTCCCTCCCTCGCTTAGAAACCTCTCTTGCAGATAAAACAACAATAATTTCTGCAGCGCAGAGATCTCTTTAACCTTGCCTTCCAACTCACCTACTCTGGCTTCAAGCTCTCCTGCTCTTTCATTCATTCTTGTATCCAACAACCTTATGAGCTCATCTTGAATCACCTTCTGTATCATCTGCGATCTCTTATACTCATCCACTTCCTGAAGCCACAGATCTGCGAACTGGCAATCCTTCCAGGCCTCGAACCATGGACCTCCCATTGTATAATGTATAGCTTTGGGAAGATCCTTGTCATCAATCTCATTGTGACCAACAAGAAAATTCCAGGTGTAGGGAATGGATCCAATATCATTGTCATCAAGCCAAGTGAATCTATGCAGAAATGCCCCAGATTGGGAATTCACAACAGAGGGTGTCAAAACTCTGTTCTTGGGGTGCTTGCAATTATACAAAACCATAGATGACCAATTCTTTCTAGGGTAAGTAGTCTGCACAACCCCATCCATTTTTGTAGCACTCTTAGGCTTGTAATCGTGTTTGACACACATTATAGCATACTTATCATCAATGAACTCAGCTAATTCCCTAATGTCAACAGTATAGAGAAAATCACAGTCTACGAACATAGCCCAACCCTCGAACCCAGCTAGGAATGGAGTCAAGAACCTGGTAAAGGAGAACTGGGTGCTCTCAGTGGGATCCCTTGTTCGCCAGTAAAGCCCAGCCCTGCGGAGATCCTCCTGTTTGATGGGGATTACTTCAACTGGAAATGTGGCATGTTTCAGTATCGAATGCCTGCAGACCTCGTAGGCAAGATCCTCACGGGGATCGTAACCCACAAAGATCTTGAGCTTTGGAAGCACTTTTCCACTCTTGGTAATAACAGGCCCCCCCATGATGCCTGCTCGAGGCTGTGGTGAGATTGGATCCCGCGACCTCTGGTCCTCCTGCATCTTCTGCTTCGGTTCTGGAGATTCGGATAAACTCGGGGCGGATGCTGCGAATGCCAGCCCCATTCCCAGTCCCGCTACTAGGATGCCTCTGAAAGCCCTATCTGAATTCGAATGTGAATGCCTGACTTCACTACTGAAAAATCTCGGCGGAGGAATGGAGGGCGAGGGGGATCGAACCTTGGCACTGAGCGATGATGTCAAACGCCAGATCTTAGTGAGGTTCTGACGGAATTGAGCCATCGTAGCTAGTTGGAGAAAGGGAGAATGATCAAATCACAGGGAGATCGAATTTGGTCTTGAGATTTGAGACTTGGTGCGGGGATTTATTGCTTTGTTTTGGAAGATAAGAAGGTGGGGCGGATCTTCCTCTCATGACCCCAGCTCATACTGTCAAGTGGAAGATCTCGCACTTTGGACATCTGGAACTGGGAATTTACGCACCGCCTTCTGGAACGCGGTTTTGGTATTTGGATCGAACAAAAACTAACGACTTCTAAGCACACTGAATTTCGCTCACATGCAGACCACTCCTTACTTCCTTCTCTGGAACAACAGTTTCATTCTTATGCCTTTACCGAATTGCGTCTACAGATATGGTTATAGTTAGTATATGCTTTATGCATGTTTTTATTATCTGTTTAATGTATTTGGTTTGAGGGTTTATTATGGCTTTGACCCATATTCGCTAACGCAAGTAACAAAGGTGGTTAGTTGGATACTTTTCTCATTAAGTTCAAAGCATTTAACCACTTAATCTTTTGATATTTTCTCTCATTTTTTTTAATGAGGTTTAATGTAAATATGTGGAACACTCAACCAGTTAATCCACACGTATTTTCTCATATTTAATAGAGAGGTTGCTTAGGACACATATCCAATTAATACATCAAGTGAAAGATGCAACATAAACACTTTAATCCACTATAAACACTTTAACCCACTAACACTTCATCTTTAACCCACACAACCATTTAAAATAACCTATCAAATTATTTTGTTTTGAAATCCAATAAAAATTATTTTGAATTAATAAATAGTCAAATTGTTTTTCCCAAAAGATCCCTTAACCCACAAACAAGGTATCTAAGACATCAATTTAATGTCTAACTTAACTATAAATTTTATGTTATGTATATTGTATGCATGTTTTTATTATTTGTTTAGTGTATTGGTTTTGGTTTAATGTATTTGGTTTGAGGGTTTATTATGGCTTTGACCCATATTAGTTAACACTAGTAACAAAGGTGGTTAGTTGGATACTTTTTTCATGAAGTTCAAAGCATTCAACCACTTAACCTGTGGACGCTTCCTCTCATTTCTTCAATGAAGCTTAATGTAAATATGTGAGACACTCAACCAGTTAACCCACAAGCACTTCCTCACATTTAATAGATGGTACTCCTTGTGAGGCGTTGCTTAGGACACATATCCAATTAATATGAAAAATGCAACATAAACACTTTAACCCACTAACACTTCATCTTTAACCCACAAGCACTTCCTCACATTCCTCACATTATGGTACTCAATGTGAACATGTGGGGGTTGTTTAAGACACATATCTAATTAATATATCAAGAGAGAGACGCAACATAAACATAAATACATAATAGTTACATGATATATACTCCACAACCATTTAAAATAACCTACCCTAAATTTTGTCTTGAAATCCAATGAAAATTATTTTGAATTAAGAAATAGTTAAATTGTTTTTCTCAAAATATCTCTTAACCCACAAAAAAAAACAAAAAATCCAAAACACCAGTTTAATATCTAACTTAATCATAATTTTAAAAATAAATTATTATTATTTTATTATTATTAAAAAACTAAAAAATAACTTTATAAACATTTACACATATAAAAATAAAAATATCCTAAATTCTTTTGAATTTCAACATATGTTTAATGGCTTCGCATTCATTTTAACTTTGAAATTATAACATATGATTAATGGCTTCGCATTCATTTTGACTTTGACTTTGAAATTATATAGATTTATCTTGTAAAATTGTTTGAAAATAGTCTATAAATATAAATATATTTGAATTTTTATTTTTATATATTAAAATAATTTGAAAATAATTTTTCAAATATAAAAAAATAATGATGGATGACACTTAATATTTGTTTAGATAAACTAGTTTATCAAATCTTTAAAAATAAAAATTACTAGATTTATTTTAAAACTTTATTTTTATAAAAGAGTTTAAAAAAGATTTTTAAATTAGTTAAAATGAAGAATATAAATATTATGATAAATATTATGGAATTGTAATTTAATATAAATATATGACAAATATTTTAAAAGAAAAATAAATAAATAAATATATATATATATATATATATATATATATATATATATATATATTTTATTTATGTTAAATTTGAATTTATTTTTAAATGTTATTTATTCTTTATTTTAAAATTTTAAAGTTTTTCCCTGGATGGGGTGATAACTGGACAATAGCGTGCATGGGGGAGGGAGGTGGGCAGTTGGACACGACAGGCCACATGCCTTACCACCCACACATCACCTCTTGCTACTTAATGTTGAGCCTTTATGCTCAGGGGCTCACTTACCTCGGTGAGTACTAGCTCCAGCGCCTTCAGCGTGTCATTCACATCGGTGCAGTTACGACGACGGGATTTGATAATTGCAGGTCTTGTCACTCAGGTTGGCTCCTTTGGATTTATCACTTGCCGTCGAGTTCTTTTCTCCATCACAGTTTTCTTTCCTCTGCTATGCTCGACTTCGACCCTCACTCACAGTCCATTCCTCCCTTCGTGCTCTCGATTTCCTTCCTGCACTCTATCCTCCTTCTCCTCACCATCCTTCTAATGTCGAGGCAAAGAGGTAAACCAAAGCGCGGTCCAAAATGGTATAACGCCTATGGGCGAGGACGCCAGCGTCACCCTGGCCTGCAATCCTGCTTGGCTCATCCTACCACCTCGGGCCTTGCCCCTCTGTCTTCCCCTAGGGCTTGTAGGTCGAATGGTTTGATAGCCAGGGCAATTCCCTGGGTTTCTCGTCCAGCGCCATCTTGGATGAGCCTTCGAATTCATAGCCCTCCACCCAAGCAGACACTTCCCTGGCTGCTACACCTCTCCGTCCCACCACTTCCCCTCAGAAGAAACCCTAATTAGTTGGCTAATAAACCTAGAAGACAAGTTGACTCAAGAGAATGACTTGTATTAGGTTATTAGCCTCTAAGAGAAGAACTCGGCTAAAGGAAATGTTATATACTAAAGAATTAGTACCTAGAATGAGAAGTCGGCCCAGGCAGTCTGTCAGAATTAGTATAAATATAGGAGGCCAATCTTCATTCTTGCTAGTATTCTCAGAACTGTGGAAGCAACACTTGTGCGCACTGCAGTTGGCCAGTTTGTGCGCAAGTTTGGAGGAGAGTTGTCGTTGCAGCTGTTGCGGGTAGCAGATTTCGGTTTTGGCTTGGTCTCTCTCTTGGTTATGGTTTGGACTTTCTGATTAGCTCTTGTTACTCTTGTTTGGTGCGCTATCCTTGGAGAAAGGTGTGCCACCTTTGTTTGGCTATCCAGTCTAGGGTTTGCTTCCAGAATTATTCTCTATCAAGGTTAAGGTGCTCGAGGGTGGCTTCGGCCTATGGTTGGGTGACAATAGTGATATTGTCTATGGTTAAACGAGCACATCCATTATATCTAATAATAGGCATTATGGATTTTGATTTATGAATTTTGGTGGACTTCAAGATGAAAGGCTAAGGGTCCAACTTTTCTTCAGTAGAGTGTGCATGATACTTTTATATGGATGGAGATGAAATTCAAGCACTCGATATGCTAGGGTGACCCCTTAAGGAAATAATCATGATAGGGAAAAGGAATAGGGGGGAGGGAATATTAAGTCACTTTTTCTTATGTATTATGTTCTTTCCTTAAGATCAAAAGTGAGTGATGCTTCTTATAAACCAAACTGCGAACTAGGAAAAACCAATAGCCGACAGGGGGATCATAGCATAACAGGTGGGAAGGTCCTCAATGAAATGACATGATCTGTGATTTCTAATAGTGTAGTGGGTGGGTCAGTTAAAAGAGAGAGATGTGACCGATCAAGCCCAAAATCTCCCATTGCACCACGGTCGGGTGGGGATAATATTCCATCAATCCTCTCTTTCTCCCAAAATGATATATTTCCCTCCCGAGAAATATATCAAGTTGGGCATCTTGCTTGATAGAGGAAAAATATCATCTGTTGGTCCTTAGACTTTTCTGAAACTTCTCGACATCGGGCATTCTTTCTTGAATGATTACCAATCAATTTCCACTAGATAATGTAACTCAATCAAATTTGCAGGAACATGTAGGACTTGTTAGATCTATAGGAACATGTACTATTTATCTCTTTAAGGTGGGTCGGTAGGTGCCTCACTAAAATAGGGTTCCAGAGAGACCTCTTGGGTTCAACCTAGGGAAGAGGAACTCAATGCCCACAACTAGCTAACTCATTATATATAGAGGGCAATAGATCGGTGTATCCATATTAGTCCATCTACCTATGTACGTAGTAGGGAGTAATCACCCACCCAACAATCAACAAGCATTCATTCCATTCATTTTCCCCCTTCATAGAGATAATGAGTAATCTCTTCCTTTCTAGCTAATGATAAGGTCTTTACTTCAATTGGAAGGATCCTTACCTGATTAGAAGGAAGGGTTGGTTCTTGTCGCCCCTATATAAAACAAATAAATAAGGTTATTGATCTCGAGTTAGATCATGATTCACCCTTCCTTATCAAGCAACATGAAAGGTATTTCAAGTTCAATTGAAAGAGCCCCAAAACCACCCACCATGCTCAAGGGAAAGATATTACCTGAGCATGAAGGGATGCTTTCTCTTTTAAGTTAGCTTGTAGTGGAAATGAGAAAGTATGTGTGCATGTAGGCTGGGGATCCATCCTAAGATCCTTCTTGGCTTAGTAATCCCATTCCCACTTTGAATTTAGGGCCACATGCCTTATTATCACCCCCCCCCTTTCTATATGAAATTATTTCGATCTTCATTTAATATCTGACTAAAATTAATCCCCTTTTTAACCTATCCATGCTCCTTGCATTATCTCAAGTTTTGGAAGGGAGAAATAAGGGGATTGCAGAGTGATCAAACAAGAGAGTCATCGCTTGTAATTATTTATGGCATGGTAGGATTCTATCAAACTTGAATGAAAATCAAGCAGGAGATGTGATAGAAGGCAGTCAGATGCACCCATTGATAGATAAAGAAATATTAGGGTTATTGGTGGCTCCTCTCCTACTTCCCATCTCACCGGGAATGACCATGTCATACATAGAGGGATATCGAATCTAGGAGCAAGGAAGTCAACAATGACAAAACAATTGGAATGGGGTTGGTCACTATGCTATACCACTCGTATGGGCTCAGAAGAGAAATATCACTCAGGCCCTAACCAATTATGAATGACTTGATGATGGGAAGAGAATAGCGGTGTTGGCTAGCTTTATGGAAAATAACAGTAAGAAAGATAGATGTTGTTGGTTGGGAAAACACTACTTCTGATCGATTCTTAGTATGATGGGAGGGGAATGGGTTGCTTTGGACCCACTCCTGCCTGGACCACAATCCCTCTAACCCTTTCCTTCCTAAGCAACACCTTCCTTCCCTGCCCGAGTGAGGTGCAGGTCCTTCCCCTCCCTACTCTAGTTATATAAGATGCTATGCATCATCTATACGGAGGACAAAGAATCGATCAAGCCAGGCACGCAGCTTCGATATGGGGTGAACAAATGAGTGACAAAGAAATAAAGTTCTCAAGAAAGAAATCAAAGGGGAAAGATAAGAATGAATCGATATTTTATGTTATTATTCATTCCTAATATTGATTTTGTTTTCGGGAGTTTGAGGATTCTCTCTCTCTTAATAAACGAGAATGGGAAATCCTGAAAGAAATTCGTAGACATTCCTTCTATTATAGAGACACCTTTTCATTCATGCCCATTCCCTTTCTTTCTTGGGATTTCTTAAGAGAATCCTCTCCCTTATGGTCTTTGTGTTCAAACCCTCACCCTCGTCACCCTCCCTCTGGTCAAGCATGAAATTTTTCCTTATGTCAGGTGAGAAATCCTTCATTTCCCGATGTGGCCAAGAAATCCTTCCTCGCCCTCTATTTCCATGCTCACAATCCCTCCTCTCCCTCCTAAATTTGGGAAAGTGGCTATGCCCCTCACTTTTATACTAAAAGATGAGTTGTGACTCATCCTACTTATCCTTGTCCTTCCAGGTTCCCTCAATTTCTCTAAGTCATCGTAGCTCACCTAGACCATATAAAAGGATTATCCCTTTCCCTTAGGGTTATCCCTTTCCCGTAGTGAGAAGGTTATACTTCAATGCCCCAAAAATATAGGCTTTGTAAGACTTTGAGGGGTAAGCTCTAGTCTCTAATCCATACAATAAAAAAAACTCGGATCATTTCTTTCGATACCTAGAGATAAAATAAAGAAAGAGAAGACATAACTCCATGAAAAAAGAGAACAACACTTCCTTCCTTCGTTTGTTAATTAAGGGGCATTTCAATACCTTACTGGCCACCCTGGTTTTACTTTCTCTCCCAATATATACTATTAGGTATGTAATTATGTGGTAGATAAGGGTCACATACAAGTGGTAGGTCCGTATAGAGTTTAATAATTTCATAATTGATTGTATCACGTCATTTTGCATCATATATATAATCTAATGTTTACCCTCTAATCGAGTATCAAATCATCTCTTAATATCATTAAAAATATATCATTAAAAAAAGGAGAAAAACAAATGTTCTAGGCAAGTCGTAGAGGATTTGAATCCTCCAAAGGGGAAGGCCCGTGCATGAAGAAATTCAATGATCCAACTTCATAGTAGCATCACTTTGAGCCAAGGAGATAAGAAACTTGAGTCGATATCAAAATGACCATTCTAGAAAAGCCAAGGAGATACAGCTGCTAACTGACAATATCCGACCTGGCATGCATTGTATGGTTGTCATAGAAATAGATAGGATGTGGTGTATATAAAAGGCCCTTGACTTAGCTAGCAGGGAAAGCATTTGATTCGCTAATGATCCTTTTGAAACCAGATAACTAGGAATCTAGATAAGTGTGAGTGGATAGCTCAAAGCAGGACGTACCATGATTGTTCCAAGTGCACCCTCAAGCAAGGTGTCGATTGGGATCACTATCTATTTGAGCGTCCTACACCTACAACCCAACCGGAAAGAAAAAACCGATGACTATAACCTTTCTATACCCCAATTCATGGTTTTTATATCCTTTGTGCCCTTACCATGTTGAAGTCTTTGGTATGTCTTTTTACTACTTCGCCTTGATTTATTTGTTACTTTTTAGCCAGCTTCAACTTCTTATTTTGGTGCTAAAGTAAGGGAAGGTGTATTACTTTTAAATTCTCCGTGGTGTTTTTCTCGTGTCAATACTGTGGTTTCATTCCCTGGTACATATTCAAAGTCTCATTTCATTGGTTGTTTCATTTTCTGCACGTTGGTTCTTTGAATTGTGGATCCTATTACTTTCTTCCCTATAAGGTTCAATTCCTTTTGGTCCTGTTTGATTATTGAATTAAGTGATATTCTACAGTGAGATCAGGTTATCCCAAGGGTCAGTTGATCCTGTTGCAGAAGGAGACATTGTTGAAGTTGAACCAGGATCAAAAGAAGGGGAACAACATGTTTCTTTCTAAGTTGGAGTATGATTAACTACGGTGTATCAATCGGCACTATTTTGCTATGCATTTTGAGCTAGGATTTCTTTTTTGGCTTTGGTTAATGATGTTGGTGGTTTTTTTACATCTTCCTATCATATCATAATCCCCCAACTACCTATAGATAGATAGATAGATAGGGGAGAATAAATAAGGGTGAGGAATATAGATATTGTATGGGTTTGGAAACTATGTGTACATTAATCTATCCTTCTGGTAGCAAGGAGGGTGGGAAGAGATATGGGTTCTTATTAGTCACATGATGAGTTGAGGGATTCAATATAGTATCTTGTTCGTCTATTAGTGGGGGGGAGCTTAGTGAGAGTGAGGTTAGTGGCTCTAGTTTGAATGATGATTTATGTGTGAAAGAAGCTCTAAGATTGGACTAATGAGGGATTTTTCCTAGTATATAATGGGAGGGTCCTAAAACTAAAAGAAGAAGATTCGTTCGAAGGTTCAAAAGTGGTTGTACGGGCCTTAGGTCACCTACTAACCTAGAAATTGAACATTGGAAATTGAAGGGGAGGTTAGGGCCTCTTACTTGTCTCTCGTCGATGGAAATACAATCATGGTTACATGCATGATAGTATCTAGAAGTCAATAGTCTCCACTGGTTATTGTCCAAATCAACAAAGTATAAATGAGGTGTCCTTGTGGGCCCCACCACCTTTTATATGGCTTAGTCACAAAGTTCCGAAAGCCCATGTAGGAGGTCATAAGATTTTTTTCAACACCATTTTCACCACTAGAATCACAATGTTTCCACCTTCAACAATGTATGCTCCATTCATTTTCACCAAAATTTCACCCCAGGGCAATTTCTTCCTGCCAAAGTTTAACAAATAGATACACAAGCTCACTAGCTCCATTTTTACACTGTTTTCATCACCAAATTTCTTATTATGAGAAAATTTTCACTGAGTATTCAGTTTCACATGTTTAGTTGATTTTGGGGAGGCTCTTTGTTAGTATCCTCGATGCATATAGTAGGGCCCTTATCCCTACCCCTCCAGGTATACTTTTTCAAACTGCTTATTATGAGCAATTTTTCACCCAGTATTCAATTTCACATGTTTAGGTGCTTTTGGGGAGGCTCTTTGTTAGTATCCTCGATGCATATAGTAGGGCCCTTATCCCTACCCCTTCATGTATACTTTTTCAAACTAGCATGACTATAGTCCCTTCAAGATCATCGCATTTAATAATATCACTCCCACAAAGTAAACCTTTATGGTTTTATTTTCCCAACTTCACATCCAACTTCACTTAGTTTCACATGCATTCAGTTGTCGTTGGAAAATAATACTCCACTCTCATGGGTTTCCTTGGTTTTATCTCCCCTTTTATTATCGACACCTATGATATTTTTCCCATAAAATAGGAGACTGGATAGTGAACATCTTAGAGAATGGGCCTCATGCCTCTTTCACATCATAGTGTTGACCCATTCATACTCTTAGCGGTTCACCCTTTTATGGTTGGTTATGTTGAATGTGATACCACATTTTAATTTGCCTCTCATCTCCCCCAAGAACAATAGACTATCTACATTCTGATTCATCATTCATTTACTCCCATGTAGACCTATTCAAAGGGCCCCTTCTTCTCATTCACTTTCACTACTCTTTCTTTGATCACATGACTGGCACACTCGTCTCTCTGTTTGTAACTTAGCCAAAAAATTCACATTCTTTCATTCATTAGAAATTGTAAAAAGTAAATTCTTAACGAAGGAATCATCAATATTCATACCATCACATTTGATGGAATCTCTTTTAATCCAATGACATTACTAGTCGCCCTTGGTCGAAGCATTTACACTAAATCACATGTGCTTTAGTTGCTTGCAATACCTCACATATCCTAGTATCCATCATTTTGATCGCCATAGTTTCCTTTATCAACTACCTATACATTTACATCCACTTACTTTTAGTCGTAGTTTGACATCAACTTAGCATATCTGATTATCTCCTTAACATCAGATCATCTTATGCCTAGTTGGTTTTTTATTGATGCCATTATCATCCGTCATTTATTCTCCTCCCAAGGGAATTATTGAGTCTCATCCTCATCAACTACCTCATCCATAATTATCAAAACCATCCCCCATTACAATTTAGTATCCGGTTCATCCTAAATGATTTTAGGGGACACCTTGTCCTTTGCAATCATGTCTTCATTCTTGTTGACAATAGCTCATGTTTTCTAGGAATGATGTTGTATCTCGATCCACGTTTCCAATAAAAATAGTGAACCTTGGATGGGATAGAGAGGGTCATCATTTCTCTCTAATTCCATTGACTCCCCTGATGTTTGGCATCAACTCATTTACACATCAAGACATGTCATACATGACAATTGAAACTCCTAATTATAGCTATAGACCCTTGGGCTTGATAGGATATCATTTCCTCCAAGCATGAACACTTATCATAATTTCTCCCTTCAGGTTCCAGGGAACCCTCTCCTTAGAGAATTCGTATACTAATACTAGTGCCCCTAAGTGAGATGCATATTTCTACTTCATAGATTCTCTAGATGCAATATCATTAATAATCTTCTAGAAATATTATCATGCTTGGACAAGAGATTCAAGCACATTGTATTCTATTACAATGTATTTTGATCATTTCATGAGAATGGGACATTCCCACCTTGTTTGTATAAAGAGATAAATCACCTAAGGAGGTTTGGTTCCTTTTAGGTGAGTTTCATCGTGCTTCTTTGCAAGAAAACCTTGCCCCTCTCTCTCTCTCTCTCCAATGCATGACAAATTACAAGTATTTGAGATATAAAAATGATGATGTATTTCAGATATATGGTAGCTCTTAACCTCATACCTCAAGGGGAAACTATTATCACCTAAATTTCACTCATAAAGTTATTCAGATGATCATCGAGAAATGTCATTAATACAACATAAAAACTGATATTTTATGGAAATTATATAGCACCTCAAAAGAATATGTAAAAACATTATTAAAGTGGATTTTTATACACTTGCACAACCTTCCTTCACTGACACTAGCACGATTTGCATGGGATTTCCTTAGAAACTCATGCAAGTTATCTCGCTCACTTAAAGTCGACTTGCTCAACACAGTTAGGGAACTTGGTCTAAATCAAGAAAATCTAGGCTATTGTACATGAGAAATTTCAGTTTATGAGGAGTACCTGGTTCCAAGTGTCTCCATCAAGGCATTAGATCCGCAATTCAAACAAGATTCATTCACATTGAAACTAGTTTGCATTGATCTTGGGAATTATCCTATTAATAAGAGCCATGGATAGCATTCAAAGAGAGAGAAAATTGTGCAATGTTATGATGTAAAAATGAGATTGGAGATCGTATTATCTCGCTTTCTCATCTCAACAATCACTCTCATAGTTGTTTGAAGTTATTCCATTGAAGGAGTGACGACTTTTTTCTTCATACACATCATTGTGAGAGAGAGGCCACCAAAGAAGCAAAAGGGCATGCCAGGGAGAGTGTTGGAGCACACATGTGTCCAACCACTCTCCCCAATCTCCCCAGGGGAAAATTTTCATGTTCTATCCATTGGTAATACATTAGTATTGTTTCTTTCCTCAATTTCATTGTTTAATTTTTATGGTTGTAGTTTAGTTCATTTTTTTTTTTTGTATTTTCATGCATGTTTCTTCATTTCATGTCTATTGCAATAATGCTCATGTAACTGGTTTCATAAACTCACAATTGTTTGTTCTAGTATTGATTCCTAGCTATAATGAGGGAGTTTTGAATCATCCTTGTGAAAAAACACCCCAAACAATTCGTATGCACCATTGTGTGTTCAGTACATAAGAATCAATTTGTAGAACATGTTATCATGCACAAGTGCTAGGTACATGTATGTACACACCAATGCTTCTTGTATGCATAAAAACACTAAAAACCATTAATGCGTGAACATGTATTAGGGTGTTTTTAATTAATTGAGGATTAGTGCAAGCTAATGAGGGTCTCTCATGACATGTTAGTGGCAATGCAAACCTAGAAAAACAACAATCTATTAACTTGGAGGGATTATTCAAGGTACTTTTAGAATGAATTTGAATATGGTGTAAGAATATGAAACGTAGGAAATTGAATTAAATTTCCGAATATACAACTTTTAATCATAGAAATTGTGAATAAGTAGGTCAAATTTCGTTTTTTCTAACAGTGGTATATTATTTTTCCAACAAAATATAATGTATATGTTTTTTTTTTCGTGCAGGTGTTGAGTATATTAACGATGAAATTTCATTCTGAAACTTGTATACTTGTAGAGAACCTGTTTTTCTTGTGCCATGTATTTTTTGGAAATTTTTAATATTAATTTTATATATATTTTTTAAATTATCAAAGCCAACATATGCTTGAAATTACATCTTTTGTTCGTGCAGGATAAGAAGATCTTAACATGATCATAAAAATTTTATTTTATTTTTAGATCATAGGTATTGGTCTCCTCTAGTGCCGCATAAAAATCATTTGATAAATGGTTAAGCCGAGAAAAAGTTATAGTAGAAATAAGAGAGGTATGTATTCTAGGATTTTGATATAGGTGAAGACAAAAATAGATTAAAAATAGTAAACAATATTTATTTAAAAAAAAAATTATATATTTGAAATATGCATAGCTGACTCGATCTATGTCTATAGTTTCATCGACAACTGAATTGTTTATCCTATAGAAAAATAACGTCAAAGACAAAGATATAAAGGGGTATTCACAAAAATGGAGGCTTTTATCAATTTATAGACTGAACCACTAGGTTTGTCATCCCGAACCTAAATCTGAGCCAACCAAGTCAGCATACATATTATCAATCCTGCCCAAAAAAATTGAATCCAAAAGAGCGTGCACACATTCTAGGAGCGTGCATGCGTTCTAGGAACGCACACACGCTCTAGGAGTGTGCACATGCTCTAGGAATGCACACGCGCTCCCAATAATAATTTATTTCTTTATATTTGTCCTCCCTCTCCTACA